>BRDA01003901.1:0-29132 GCA_036984385.1 Crenuchus spilurus
ATGATACATTCTCTCAGTTTAAACTTTTGATCTGTGATTTGTGTTCTATTCTGAATAAAATATTAGATGTTGCCACCTCCACATCATTGCATTCAATTTTTATTCGCAATTTGTTTAGTGTCCCAACTTTTTTGGAATCCGGTTTGTAATATAAATTAACTGACAAAAAAATGACTGACTAAGGAAAATCATTTCAAAAGATTGTTGTAGCTCTCATTAAATACTTGTGGGTGGGATTTACAGCTGTTCTGCAACCAGCCACTATTAGGCATCAGAGACATTTTAGCCTCACGTCTCTACTGCTGTTGTGCCCAGTGCCGGTGTTCCCAAGAGAATCGGGTGACATTGTGCTGTTTGCCTCATTAGCACACTGTGCTATCCTATGATTCAACAGGAGCTGTGGAGACGTCCGAAGCCAGAAAATGAACATTCATGTGTTTACCAGTGTAAGTAAGCAAAATTAAACATTATGATTCAGATGTATTGTCCATGTGAAGGGGGCTTTCAATTAATGAACATTTATAGTTATTGATATAGATTAATGTTTATAGTTGTAGTGTGAAGTCATGTGTCAAAGGACATTAATAAGGTGGTGGCAGGGGCGTAGTCCTGGTTTTTTTTTGGAAGTGTATTCAGTTCCGTGTTGACCAACCGCTGAAACTGCAAACCCCAATAAGTCACAATAAGAGTAAACAGATGCTTACAGTCTAGTTCTTATACAGTGGGGGAAAAAGTATTTAGTCAGCCACTGATTGTGCAAGTTCTCCTACTTAGAAAGATGAGAGAGGTCTGTAATTTTCATCATAGGTACACTTCAGCTATGAGAGACAAATGAGAAAAAAAATCCAGGAAATCACATTGTAGGTTTTTTAAAGAATTTATTAAATACTTTGTAACATGGCAATGACAGAAGTAAAATTTTTCCTGTAAGTCTTCACCAGGTTTGCACACACTGTAGCTGGTATTTTGGCTCATTCCTCTTATAAATCTCCTCTACAGCAGTGATGTTTTGGGGCTGTTGCTGGGCAACACGAACTGTCAGCTCCCTCCACAAATTGTCTAGGCCACTCCTGGACCTTTACGGAGCCACTCCTTCACTGCCCGAGCAGTGTATTTGGGATAATTTTCATGCTGGAAGGCCCAGCCACGTTTCATGTTCAATGCTCTTTCAGATGGAAGGAGGTTTTGGCTTACAATCTCACGATACATGGCCCCGTTCATTCTTCCCTTAACACGGATCAGTCGTGCTGTCCTCTTTGCAGAAAAACAGCCCCAAAGCATGATGTTTCCACCCCCATGCTTAACAGTAGGCATGGTGTTCTTAGTATGCAACTCAGCATTCTTTTTCCTCCAAACATGGCAAGTGGACTTGAGTTCCAAAAAGCTCTATTTTGGTGTCATCTGACCACATGACCTTCTCCCATGCCTCCTCTGGTCATTGGTGAACTTGAAATGGGCCTGAACATGTGCTACCATAAGCAGGGGAACCTTGAATGCCCTGCATGATTTTGAATCATGATGGCATAGTGTGTTACTAATGGTTCTCTTAGAGACTGTGGTCCCAGCTCTCTTCAGGTCATTGATCAAGTCCTCCTTTATAGTTCGGGGCTGACTGCTGACCTTTCTCAGAATCATCCTTACCCCATGAAGTGAGATCTTGCATGGAGCCCCAGACAGTCATCTTGTGTTTCTTCCAGTTTCTAATAATTGTGCCAACAGTTGTTGCCTTCTCACCAAGCTGCTTGTCTATTGTCCTGTAGCCTATCTCAGCCTTGTGCAGGTCTAAAACTTTGTCCCTGTTGTCCTTAGAAAGCTCTTTGGAGTGTGATTGATTGAGAGTGTGGACAGTTGCCTTTTATAGACATAAGTTCAAACAGGTGCAATTAATACAAGTAATTGGTGCAGAAAAGGAGGGCTTCTTAAAGAAGAACTAACAGGTCTGTAAAAGCTGGTTATTCTGGTTGTTTATTGACCAAATACTTATTTTCCACCATAATTTACAAATAAATTCTTTAAAAATCCTACAATGTGATTTCTTTGATTTTGTTTTTCTTATTTGTCTCTCATAGTTGAAGTCTACCTATAATAATAATTACAGATCTCTCTCGTCTTTCTAAGTAGGAGAACTTGCACAGTCAGTGGCTGACCAAATACTGTTTTCCCCACTGTATACAATCCATGAGCTCCTTTCACAGTCCAAAAACATGGAGGTCTTATGAATTGGTTGCACTAAAAGTTGTGTGTAGCCAGCAATGGATTGGTGCCCTGCCCTGGCTTTGCCTTGCCCAGCACCCTAGGGAGGGATACAGGGGACGCCATACATTGTGGTTAAGACAATGGATGAATGAATGTCTACAGCTAATTTATTGTTTTTTTAGATAGTTATTAATTCACTGCATTGTGTAAAATATATTTGTAAGTGTAAAATGCAGCTTTTTAGCCTGTAGTGTGTCAACTGCCATCACTAATCTCCTTAGGGCTTCAATGTAATTACCAGTTGACCAGAAACCTGATTAACAGTTACACACTATGTGTACACACTTTTCTCTAAGAACTGTGTCTTCACAGGGGTGGGGAACTCCAGTCCTGGAGTGCTGTATTCTCTTTAGGTTTTCCTGCTCAGACTCACCTGATTCAACCTTGTGGCGTCATCAGACTTTACTGGACACTGGACTTCAGTTCTCTACTGATATAAGACTATGTTCAGACAGAATTTTAGGCTAGATCGTATCCAAATAAAATCAGATTTTTGCAAATCTGTTCCAAGTCACATTTGGAGGTGGTTCAAAATCCAATTACAATCAGATTTGTACAGATCCATCCAAGTCTGGCTGCTCATATTGGATTTTGAAATCTTTTGCGTCACAACGCGACAAAGAAGGACACATCAAATTCAGAGTGATGGAAGTGTGCTGATCCAAGAAGAGCGCAATTTTGTAGGAAAACCGGTTATAATGTTTTGGCTCATTCGAGTACACAGATGTAGTCATACATTAAGTCTTCGCCCTCTCTGTCATATGAACACAATTACAGCATCTCAAGCACATTCTTTCTGTCAGCATGCATTGTGGACTCATTTCTCTCTTCCTCTCATACACACACACCTGGGTGTTTATCCAACTTGTAGTCATGCTCAGACGAGTAGGCAGGATGTGACCTACCACAGCTGTAGTGGAAAAAAAAGCTGAAAAAAAGGAGAAATGTTTCCATCCTCTCCCCCTCTGCCAACTCACACAGATCAGGCAAGCAGAAGAGCTGCACAGCACACAACACGCAACACTCGACTTCACCACAGAAAAGGAAATATATTTAAAAAACTGTTCATACTGAAGAGCTGGTCAGCCATCAGCAGAGGAATTTACACAGGGCAGTCTGAAGTAAACAGTTTGTCATGTACAGAATTATTCAGATGCACAAACCAGGCCTCCTTCTTTTTTTTTTTTTTTTTTTTTGCAACAGTTCATTTTGCAAAGAGTGCACCTCTATTAAACAGTTACACACGGAATAAAAATCTGATCTTCTCTTTTAGATTCAACTCGATTAAAACATGATACAACACATTTCTGAAATGGCGAAACCAGAATATATCACTTGTCTTTTTTTCCCTCACTGGCATCGATCATACAAGTTAAACTGAGACCAATAACACATCTCACGTCATGGCTGGTAAAAAGAAGTTGCTTAGAAAGTTGCCCAAAATGTCCCGATGTGCCCACAAGATGTGCATAGGTCTTTTTTTTCCCTTCTTCTCTTCACTGGACAGGCTTGGTCTGAGAGAGTTGTGTCCAGACAAATGGAATGTTCTCTGCTGTGGATAACAGTAGTGTGACACTGGTAACACTGACAGCATGTAAAGCGTCTGAATGTTCACATGCATGAGAGCTCAGATCTCTAAAACATTTATTTTCTTCTTTAGAGAGACAGTATCTGGGAGCTGAATGTTCTGAAGGTGTGTGTGGTTGATGAGACAGTGTACAGGACTGCACTGAAACAACCAGGCCCCTGGGAGAACATCATGACAGTATGTATGACAGCTGAAGCATACCGGCTAATGATGGATACACCTCTGAAGATGCTGCTGCGGTATGTCTGCTTTCACTAGAAGTCTTAAAAATAAAGGTCCAGAGGACATAGCTCTTTAATGTACCTTCCAATAGGCGTTTCTTTAAAGGTGAATTCCACTGATTTTTCAAAATGGCATAAATTGCTCCATAAAAAAGTCCAGACTAGATGATTTAGACACTTTAACATTCCTTTAGAGGACGGCAGATGTCTACAGTTTTCACCCCAGCCCACCTAGTCAGAAACCTTCATAGCCATCATGAAGTAATTCTGCTTCTGATTCTCTCCAGTAACCTCAGTTTGACTCCATCAGAACTGATTTGCTGATAATTAATCTGAATCATTTCTGTCTACAGTGTGACATCAAAAATTTAAATATTGAGGAAACATTCATTGTTGTTCACTATTTCCTTTCAAAAAGGTAAACTGACATATTCTATATTCATTACATGTAAAGTAACATTTTGTCTTATTGTTGATTTGTTTGGCTTACAGCTCATGAAAATCTGAACTCCAGAATCTCAGACTATTAGAATTTCTTTTGGAGTTTGACTAAATGGCTATTCAAACAGTGTCGACATTAAAACAAAACAGGCTTGAAATCTGTAACTGTACATGCAATGAATATAAAATATATGACAGTTTCTCAATTACATTATAAACAAGCTTTCACAAATACTCCAACTTTAGAGAAGCACTTGTATCCGTCTAATATTCATACTGTCAGTCCATTTTAACTTCTAGTATGTTCATAAGTCATTCCTTTGTTTTTTTTTGCTGTTTATTTTTGTCTTGCTCTGCTGTACTTGACTAGAGGAGGATTTTTTTCCACTTTTGACTCAAGGTTTGTTCCTCTTGCTCTGAGTGAGTTTTTCCTCATCACAGTCACCTTTGGCTTGCTCATTAATTGCTTGGACCCGATTTTCTGTAGAGCTGTTTCATAACCATGTTATAAAAAATACTATTCAGGTATAACAAACTGAATTGCATAAAATAATTACTTGAGATGTAAGCAAGGATATTCAGAGATACTGACTCTGATTTCTTGACAATAATGGTGATAATTAATCAGGGTTGTGATGACTACAACACAAATGTAACTACATGAATGAGAATTTACACTGAGGATGCTGGGGTTTTGTCCCCATAACTTTTTGAAAGAACTTTGTTTACTGTTTTGCTTCCTGCAGGACTGTTTTTACTGCAGCACAATTTTGACCCTCAACCAGTAAATCAGAGTATAAAGGTCTCTGATTGGTCAGTGTCATGCCAGTCAGGTGGCAGCACAACTGACATTTCTTTAAATTAAACAAATTATTTAGTCACAATCAATAACAAACAACTGCATTATTGTCCAAATATATTTTAAACCATAGTGCTGATAATTCAGTGTGCTGATGTTCAATGTTGACAATCTTGAAAAACCCAGCCAGTGAACATTTTGTGAACCTCTTCCTTTCTGTCCCAGCACTAATTTCTCTTCAGTGAGCCTGTGCGTTAAAGTACTTGACTTCTCAAATGGAACACAAATTTGAAAGCGAAATTTAATGCAACACCTGGTCAGCATTCTTGTCCCTAGCACTTTACATCAAAGTTGCACCCTTGCTAGTAAAAAATTAAGGGGAGGGGGCTATTTTGCCATAGAAAGCAAGCAGTATACCTCCTGGAGTGAGGTATATTAACACATTATTTTGGGGCCAAAACTTTATCCCTGAACTATTGTAAAACAATAAGACAGGCTTCTGGCAATGTATATGCAACCATTTCATGCTATACCTTTCTCTGAGGTAGCTTAAAGAGGCATTAATTGCTTTGGACATCTGGACCACCACTGTGAACAGTTCAGACTCTGTAAGTTTCTCTTAAATGGTGCATATTTTACATCACACTGCTCTGAATGACTTGGATTGCTAATTGAATTAATTAATTATGCAAACACTTAGAAAAATCAGTGGAATTCAATTAACTTATTATAAATGAGATGTGCAAGTTTGAAAAGATTAAAGAAGTTCACATGATATAAAGGCTCTTTCTTTAAAATCACACATCCAATAATAAAAAAACATTTAGGAACCTTTATTTTAAGTGTATGCTACTAGAACAAGCAGCAGCATTTATAGGGCAGGAATTTGAAAAGTGGGGGAAAATAAAGATGTTTTGGATACTGTCTCTTTAAATCAAAGTAAGTCTACAAAATGTTGCATCCTATCTATAAGGACATGACAATATTCAGAAATTTATCTTTTTTTCATACAACATTACGTCTAAGGGGCCAAGATTGGACTGACTGTAGGTCATGTACACTGAAGTTGCTGATAAATTGGAGTCGGGGTTTTATTTCTAGCCCAGGGAATGATACTTTGTTCTTTTCTTTTTTTGCAGAGGTGCATTGGTACAGAGACTGGGGCTCTGGGTTGTAGACTCTGGGACAGTTAGGGGTTTTCTAGTAGACCCAGGACACAGGCACCCACTGGGCTGTGGTGCACACCAGGTCTATAGCCTCCTCCAGGTGCCGGATTGTCTCATCAATCTCATTGTTGATGATGGTCAGGTCAAAGTAATGCGCGTATGTCTTTTGGAGGATGTCTGACTCCTTCTGCAGCCGCTGCAGTGATTCATCCTGCAGGATGAGAAACACAGTGAGTGAGGGGGGACAGAGAGGAAAGAGGAGGAAATGCTGGAAAGCTAGAGAACCAGTAGAGATAAAAAAAGGAAATGAGAGGCCTGGAGGAAAGCGCATAAACAGACGACAAACCTGAAAGCTTCTACCATACAAATAAATAAATAAAAAGAAAAAAACCCCAAAATAATGTATGTTGTCAATATTCAGCAAATGTTTATAAACACCTCAGTGTCACTGCCAAGCAAAACTATCTGGCCAAAACATACTGTGCAGAAACGGATGAGCTACTGTCTCTGACTTTACATCTACAAGGTGGAGCAAGGTAGGTGTGTCTAATAGAGTGAACAGTGAGCTAACATAGTGTTTACAATCCCCAGCAGATCTGGTGTCTGATCCACTCATACAAGTACAACACACACTAACACACCACCACCACCACATCAGTATCACTGCAGTGCTGACAATGAACTGCCATCTAAATAATAACTGTTATATTTTTATGTGTTTATAATAACTGTGGGTAAAAGGTATGCGTGTGTGTGTCATATATATATATATATATATAAATAAATGTTAATATATCTACACTATATAGTTAATATAACAAAATAAAATGTGTAATTTTGTTTACAAACAGCGCGGCACTTTTACATAGGCAATATATTACAATATAGCTTTCATGAGTAGTGATGATTGGGAGTTGGAGAACTGGCTGTAAATATATAGAGAAATCAAACAAAAGCACTGCAGTATGAGAATGTGTAGGGGATCATGTTGCTTGCGGTTTCCACTGAATGTAGAAGTCTAGCTTCAGCACAGTGTCTCTGATTAAGGGTGATGTGTGAGGAGAATCTGAAGGAGAACTACACTATGACCAGTACCACTTCCTGTCATACTCACAGGCAGCTTCCTGCACCACCTGGGAAGCTGAGCGCAGTGGAAAGGAATGCAAAAGAAATCAAAACGCAAGCCAATACACACAGCACTTGCAAAAAAGAAGAGACAGAAGACCTAAAAGAACTGAACAAAAGAAGATGAAACAGTCTGGAACTGGTCAATGCGAACTGTCTACTGTTGGTGAAGAACATAAACAAATGAAAGACTGCCAGAGAGAGAGATAAGAGAGAAAGAAAGAGGGAGGGAGCTGTATTTTACCTCATTCATGCCTGGTGTGATGGTTGGTGCAGCAATAAAAACCACATAAGGAGCAAATTCTGCCGTCCTCAACACCTTTAGAGCCTGAACACACGTGTGCAAACACACACACACACACACACGCACACAAAGTAAAAAAAATTATGCTCATTTAGACTACACCAATGAACACTTGCCATACACCTCCTTAGAAAAACATTTATCAAGCCATTAACAACAACATAAGTTGTAAATGTAATTATATATGCACTATATATCCAAATGTTTGTGAACACACCTTATAATAAATACGTTCAGCTACTTTAAGTTGCACCAGTTGCTGACACAAATGTGCAAATGCACACACACACAGCTCATTTAGTCCCTGTAGAAAAGTACTGCCAATAGAACAGGACTCTCTGGAGCAGATAAACATTAACCTGTTGGCACCATGTCTAATGCCAGGTGTGGGCTAGAGGGGTATAAAGCCCCCCAGTATTGAGCTGTAGATCAGTAGAACTGTGTTCTCTGGAATGATGGTGCTCTATTCAGTACTTTTGGGTTGAGTTGGGGATGAGGTAATCATGTTCCAACAGCCTGACCACACTAACTCTCTTGCTGAATGCAATCAAATCCTCACAGCAGTGCTCATTTTTAATAAGCTTTGATTTTGGAAAACACTACAAATGAGCAAGTGTCACAATATGTATGTCCATGTTCTCTGAGCTTGCCTGAACAATCAAACTGCATTAGTTACAAACTGACAATGTTAATTTGTATCTTTAACTCTTTAACATTGTGCTCAACCATTTGGTAGAGCACATTTAAGTCACTATATCTTATTAAAGTAGGTGCTGAACTTAATACAATGTGATTGTGCCATCTCTACCAACTGGTAGAGGTATGCTAAGCTTAAAACCATCCACTACAGGTCAATAGAATTGCAACATTTTCTTGTATGAATGCAAACCAGCAATGATTCGTAGCCATACCACAAGGAAAAAAACTGGATCAAATGCTGAAGAACCATTTACAGCTGATGACTGTGGTGTTTAAAAAGTTCTGAATGTACCATAAAGTGTCATGTCATTCTATGTTTAAAGTGTACATTACATTTTTGCCCCCCCCCAAAAAAAAAAATATAATAAAAATAAATAAATAAATAATTGTTTTTTCTTTCTTGGTGAGGATGTTAAAAGGTTACATTCAAGACAAGTTTAACTGTGCCGTTTTTTTCTCATGCTCAGTTTAGTTGATGGGTTTGAATGGGTTAAAAAAAACCTCTATGCAGCATAAACTACAGTAATGGAGTGGAATACAGACACAGTTGCAGTGTAATTGGCAATAGTCACCTGTGGTTCCACATCCAGTATGGATATGAGGCCCTGTTCATGGATCTTACGTATCGTCTCCAGTCGGGTACCATACATGGCGTCCTCGTGGCTGCCATACTCCAGATAATCGTTATTGGCGATGTCCTGCATCATTTGGTCATGTGATACAAAGTAATAGTTCTTGCCATTCTCCTCATCTTTCTTTGGAGGTCTCGTCGTGTCTGGAATTTTTGGACACAAATCAGTCTTCAATCATCAAAATATAAACAATTCACATTGTATAGTTGGGAGAGATCCAGGCTCTTACGTGGAATTGGGTAAGCAAATCTGTCGGGGTGTTTAGTGATGAGTGTGTTCTTGATGTGTCTTCTGCCAACACCGTGGGCTCCTACAGATCATGAACAGTAAACCAGAAAGCTGTGAGGATCTGATCTGTGTAAACATGACTAAGCTAAGCAAACTTTATATGTACATACCTAATAACACTAGCGTTTTCCTCTTGAAAGCTGGCAACTTCACAACCTCTTCATATGTGACGAGATCTAGTTGATCAAACACTGAAATGAAGCAGAAGACTTTACAATCAGCTACTGCATCAGTCTTACTCTGAACACCTGAAACTCTTCTAGATGCTAACAAAACCAAATGTGTTGGTGAAGGGAACGTCTGTCTAAGCCAGGGGTGCGGTCATCAAAGTTCATCAACCGGCACAACTGCATGTTAAACCTTTTCCATCTCAAGCTCTTAAAGGGAAAATATATAGCTCTTGAACCTAATGTATTACAGCATGCAACATGTACACTGCTGTGAACCTCTAGGAGTGGTCAAAGAATTTAAAGGGACATTTGGCCAAGCAAAGGTTTTATCAACTGTGAAAAAAACGCACTGTTTTAACTGAAAGTTCAAATTAGGTGCCTGAACTTCTAACAGAATGCTGACAACAATAATATGGGTTTTACATTCTGTTAGCTTATTATTTCAAGTTCAGTTAACTCTAAATTTTAAGACTTCATGAACACTATTTCTTTTTTAAGTTAAAACAACAAATTTCATTTTATTTTACACTGAAGTTGTCTTCGGTGTCTGAAGTTTACTTCTTTTAGTAATTGATACATGGCATACTGTATCAGTAACAGTCTATTAATTACTTAACCCATTGTTATGCAGTTTGTATGATGGTGGGTACAAGCTTACATAACATGTTAGATACTTTAACTTTGGGCATCACTTTACAATAAGACTAATAATGAAGATCATTTATGAATGGTTTAAAATGAGTATATGAATGGCTATTAATTAGGTCATACACACTTTACACATCATTGATTAGCAGATATAATTTATAAAGAGAAAGGACACAATTACACATTGTTTGCCATATAGTGACAACTATGGGGAAGAGGGCAGAGAACAAAAGGTAAACAATTTAGTCTAAAATAACCTTTGATTATATGAGTATTCAACAAGATGTGAGTTTTAGCAGTGTAGATGAATGTGGGTTGACTATTTGGAAAGAAATGTGTCATTTTGTCCTTTATAATTATGAATTTTACCTGTGTATTAATAATTTGTGAAGTGTTTATAACTTAGAGTAGATAACCTGCCCGAGGATCGAACTGTCGACCTTCTGGTCACAAAACCAGTTCGCTAACTACCAGGACACGGCTGCCCCTCCATTAATCAGCTAATTTTAAATAATTTACAGTGCCACATTAAAAATTAAAATAGAGTAAAAAAAGTTCATTGTAGTTTGTAAACTGTCAAATTTGATATTCATTACAAATAAAGTGCCACTTCAAGCCTTGAGCTTTTTCCATTAATATTCAAATTTTTGGAGAAGCACTAGTATAAACTCTTTATATGTGTAGTCTTACTGTGAAGTGATCTTTAAGATTGTAACTCCCAATATGAACATCTAAAGAAGTCAACCTTGGACACCAAGCATACCTGATCAACCAAATGTAGAGAACTGAGAGACAAACACTGTAAATCAGATTTTTTTCACTGTTAATCCTTTAAAACAGGATTCAGAAAAGAAAATATTTAGTTGGGAGCTAGCAACTTTGCTGAGGTCAATATGCCTGCCCCTGTTTGCTTATGTAATATAAGAGTGGCTGATGGACCGGGTGGGCAGGGTTGTGTTTTGATTGTGCAGCTGGGTGACACTGAATCCTTACTGAGTCACAGTGGCTTCATCTATCACTGCACTGCTCAGCAGAAGGACTGAGAGGACTGCATGCTGCAGGGTTTTACTCAGTATAAAGGCTGAGGGTGCAGAGCAGAGCCAGAAGAGCTGCGTCAAACAGAGCAAGTGGCAGTAAGAAAGAGACCCAACCAAAAGTTTAGCACTGATACCAATTTTAACGAGTTCATAAATTCCAGCAGTCTCCTGACTAACATCCCCAATTAACATATATTTCCTAAATTAAAATGAAAAAAAAAAAAAAAAGTAAAATTACTGTTTATTTGGCTGGAATTAAAATTACAGTGCATTTACTGTATATATGACAAATTTAGTACATTTTGTTAAAAATTTCATATTTATGTGTGTTCTTTGTAAATTATATATTAATGTATTTTCACAGAAAAAGCCATCATTTTTAAATTTAAACAAGGGTGTCCAAACTTTTGCATACAACAGTATGCAGCTAATTTTTAAGAAGTGAACCCTGTAAAATGTTCAGTTTGATTCTTTTGTCAAATACTCAAACAGTAGAAACAAAAAGTTTAGTGCAAATTAGAATATTGTGACAAATCTCATTTGTGTTTATAAATAAAAAAACTTAAATATTTAATGTTCATTATACATAAAGTGACCTTGTTGATTTAAGTGTTTACACTATTTAAACAGTAATTTCCTCAAATTTGAAATGAAATATTCTATTACTTTTAGATTCCACATTTTCTCATTTTTTTTCATTTCTACATTTTTTGCCAATTTTTCCCTCCCAATGTAGTAGTAGCCAATTAACCCATCCCATCTGCTAGGGGCTCTCCCTATCACTTTGCAATGTCCCTGACTCTAGGAGGGTGAAGACAAGCACAAGCCTCCTTCGATGCATGTGATCGCCATCACTGGGGAGACAACACACTCTGAGGAAAGCGCAGGATCCCTACATAGTAAATATGCCAGTGTTAAATCAACACTATTAGAGTTAAATTAACACTGAAGGTGTCAAAATGTAACACTCTCAGTGTTAATTTAACTCTAATAGTGTTGATTTAACACTGGCAGATTTACTGTATAGCTCCGATGGACCAATCAGCAGATGCATGAGCCAACAGACATTGTACTGTGAAATTGATGGGGAGAGAGCACAAAATAACTTTTTCACAACATTGTAATGTTTGGATGACTGTATTAGTGAATAATGTTGTAAACAATGATGCAAAACTACTGTTATTAGACTGAGCTCATTTAAAATGGATTTTTTTGCTACATTTCAGAAAAAAACATTTTCACTTACAAATAAATCAGTTTTTGTTTGAAAATGACATCACGTGATCATATGATATTACTGGGGCTGCACTGCTGTGATTTCTTACTGCATAGTTTCGCTGGCCAAATGATCTATGGGTTGGGCTCAAGCTTGCTCATTCTCATGCTGCTACTTCTCAAGGCTTGCTATTCAGTGCTAAGATGAGCAACCAAAGCAAACACATATGACAACTATAAGGAAACACATCTGGGGGAGTAAAAATCCAAGGATAAAAGAGTGAGATGGAAAAGAAAGCTGAGTGTAAAAACAGGATTTTTAAACAGATCTGCTGTGAGAAGGAAGTGGCTAATGTATCTGAGGTGCCTGCAGGGCTATTTTAGCGTGAGTAGGAGTGCAGTGAAGAGATGTGCGGAGAGAAATAGGTGCTGCATGCTGACTCGAACGTGTGTGTGTAACTGGAGCTGGCCATCTGTGTAGCTGCCATGTGAAAGGAGATCCTCTGCAGACTCTTCTCTTTCTCTGCGGATAGATGCCTTAAATGATTCATGCTGCTCTTTCACATGACCTGGGACACGTGCCTGAGCTCAGGATGTTTAAGGGATTTTCGAGAGGGTACCATGACATGTTGATGCCCGGAAGCTTTATTTCATGTTTAAGTATGTAAAAGCACAAGTGGGGTTAATGGACAACAGAACAGCTATATGATGTAATATGACAAGCACATCAAAATAAAACAGCTGGCAAAAAAAGAAAAAAAAATCACACATACACTCACTGGCCACTTCATTAGGTACACACACCTTGTATCTACACTCACTGTACACTTTGTAGTTCTACAATTACAGACTGTAGTCCATCTGTTTCTCTGTATACTTTATTCTTCATCACAGAGCAGGTATTTTTCGGCTGGTGGATCCTTCTCAGCACTGCAGTGATGCTGATGTGGTGGTGGTGTGTCTGTGTGTGTTGCCCTTTTATGAGTAGATCTAGCAACAGAGCTGCTAGAGATTTTAAACACTATGTTAAGCTCACTGTCCAATCAGTACTCAGTACCTACCTTGTAGATGTAGAGTCAGTAGCTCATCTGTTGCTGCACAGTTTGTGTTGGTCCTCTAGTCCTTCACTGGTGCTTACAGGATGCTGTTGGCTGGACAGTTTTGGTCGGTGCACTTTTTTCACTCCAGCAGAGACACTTATATTTATAAACATCATCAGCTCTGCTGTGTCTGATCCACTCATACCAGAACACACTAACACACCACCACCACATTGTTGTCAATACAGTGTTGAGAATGATCCATCGCTAAAATATTACAATGCTCTGTGGGGGTCTTGACCACTGAAGATCAGTGTGAAATCACACAGAGAAACACATCGTATGTATAAGATATGTGTACCTGATGCAGTAGTCAGTGAGTGTATGCGCTCACACAGAAAGCCCTGGTTTCTCTGTTGATCTCACAGCAGAATGAAACCCAGGCTTCTAATAAGCATGCATGCAATCTACTTTAACATTACCACAACTGAGACATGGGGGTGAAAGCAGCAAAGACAAAATAAAGCACAGCGACAAAGTCACTCCGTATTACTTATTACTTACATGCACAGAGGCCATTGGTAAGGAGACAGCATGAAAAATGGACAGGGGAGGGTCATTGAGTTGTGGCTCAGATACAGAACATCAGTCAACAGAGAGAACAATGGCATTTAGTCAAAGCTCTGACGCAGCACTGCCCTTTACATACAGAACAACATGACAGACTTAACACCGCCGCCATCTGCACGGCGCACAGTGAGGGGAGTGCCGTGGATGGAGCTGTTGCAAAGCAGACAAAAGAGGCTTAGAATGGAACTCAGAAATGACGTGACATGCATCTGACATTTACAGTAATGCACTTTCAAAAAAGCAGAGTCAAACTTTAGTGAAGCATGCATTAACAGTGATGTATCATAATGGCTGAAAACTGCTCATACTGCAGCCAGCAATGCTGTGTTGCTAACATAAAGCAGCAAATGTGTAAGCATTAAAACTAAATCAGTTCTCTGTAAGACATGACTGTAGTGATAATGGCTGCAGAACTGTCACTTTATTGAATATCCTGTGGTAAATGTTAACAGGCCATGTGTAAAGACCACCGATGCTGTAACACACCACCATTCATTTTCTATAGAAAGTACAGTTGCCATCATGGCGGGATGGTGAGTTTAAGTAACACACTTTTAACATCCAGCCAACTGAAGATGGGACATATAGAATTGTGCCAAAGTTTTGCCTAAATATGTTATTTAAAAGCATTTATTTTGGCAATAAGTGTGCTGTTACTTGTAAAAATATTGTTAAAACTTTCATAATTATTTTATTCCCTAATTTAGTTCAAAAAGGCTGACATTTTATATTCATTATATGTAAAATGACATATTTCAAGCCTTTTTTGTTTTAATGTTGATCAAAACGAAAAAATCAGAAATACATAATCTTAAATTATTAGACAATTTAATTTAAGAGTAAATGACTATTCAAACAGTATCAAGATGAACACATAAAAGCTTAAAATACGTCACTTTACATGTAATAAATATAAAATGTATGATTTTTAAATTACATGACAAACAGATGAACTTTTTCACAATATTCTCATTTTTGGAGATCAGTACATCATGAAAATAAGTACAAATAAGCATAAAAACACTAACAACTAACAAGGATTTCTTGTTTTAGACGATACCTTGTTTGAAGAACAATGGTTCCACATGTTCTCCTCCATGTATCACATACACTAATGTCATCGGCACTTACACAGCATTTAATTTAAAATATTAAAGCACTGTAACCAAAACAGGTACTGAATGATAACTACAAATAATGCTGGACTGTTTTGAGGAGAGGTGCGGAAAGGGTTAAATCAACTTAATTTGCCACTTATTTCATTAGAATTAGTATTTATTCTAAAATTAGCATATTTCTGATAATACAAACACTTTCCAAATAAATCACTTTTAAGTCTTTCTAGGGGTGCCCAAAATGTTTGCAGAGTACTGTACACTCCTGTCTGTTGCTGTGCAGGACTATTGTAAATTAACTGTGTTGTTGCACTATATATTGATTGTGTTATGAGCATCCTTTCCAATCTGTGGGTTCTTTAATTGTTTGGGAATAGCCCTGGTCCCAATCCTTTACTTTTAATTTTCTCTCAGCTCAAATAAATTCATTTCAGTCCAGGACAGGCTTGTTAAATAGCTGAAACTTGGACCAGGTGGGGACTCCAGGACCGAGATAATTAAACTCTGAATAAAGGCAATGAACGTAAATAAATGTGAATTTAGGCTTGATTTTTAAAAATGTATTCATTTTCAAAATGTACTCTTTTATATGCAGAAAATAATAACAATAAGTTTACAAAAAAGAAGACAATCTTTAATGATGTCAAATCAATAAGATAGTAACATCTTAACCTGTAGCCTTATTATAGAGTTTATTATAATTTTATGTCTTATTACTAAGTAAATACCATACATATTAGACAATAATGACAGTAAGTATTGTGCTACACCTGAGCCTTAAAAAGTGCTTAATGTACTGCATTGCAATGTAATGGCAATATGATTTTGTCAATATCATGAAACTTGTCATTATTGCTAGTGAATGAGACTCAACTAAATATATAAACCACACAAACAGTGAGTGGGTTGATTTGCTGTTGGTACTCAGCCAGTCAAGTACTCTTCTTTGGTTTGAGATTGTGATACACAGCTAGAAATCTTGTGTACATGAATACTAACCTCTGGACAAACACACATGCTATATACAGGCCTCCAGTGGTTTACAGGGTTGTACTAATGAGGCTTTATATTAGGCTCTACAAAGCCTTGGGCACAGTAACTACTCTCTAACTATCCCACAGACCCAGGAGTAAAGAGGCTGTCCTTAGTATAGTCCATATCTCATATCATCTCCTCAGTGCTGGCCAACAGGGCCAGCTCAGTGCTCAACGAGCAAAAGCTCTCTGCCAGACAAGTACCCTACATGAGCATCTTTATGCAATTAAATAACAAAAGAGGAATTTGTTAAATGACCGAAAAAAGGGAAGCATAATACCCAGAACAGCCTCACTGCCTGCCTCCCTGGCCGGCTGTGCGCTAATCAGATCCAGTAAAGTGGGACGCTGGGCTCAGAGAGGATTATGACTGAGCTGCGCTCCACTGCACTGCAGGCAGAGTGGCCACACTACTGTCTGAGTCCAGCAGCAAACCCCTGTTTCAAGGAGGACAACCAGATCAGCCCGGAACTGCTGCTGCTGCTCTTTCAGACCACACTTACATCCCATATGCAAACACACTGCAGGCAAAAAACCTTTAAACTGCTATAAACCCATTTTCAAGGAGCATTTCATAACTGTGCAAAGAAAAACAAGTCATACTTGAGCATTTCTGTTCATCCAATCATCATGAAATGTTTACAGAATATTAAAGACATTGGCTGAGCTCAGATAATGTATCATCATCATCATCATCGACAATATATAACAGCTTATCCATCATAGAGAGGACCCAAAGCAACTCATACTCTATTTAACTCTTGAGGCAGATAACATGGAATGATCCACAGGTGATCACTACAGTATATAATTCGTTGTTTATCAACTTCTTGTTCCAATAAAACTAAAAAGACTGTTGGACTGAGAATCAGGAGTCAGATGAAGTGATCTAAGGGTCTACTCTTCATTTCTTCTTCTCAACCTGACACTTAACTGGAAATGTTCTGCAACACTGATGCTTACAATAGAGGTGAAGGGGGCATCAGTACACATTTTAAAATGCTCTCAAACCTACAGAGCTTGCAGTTAAGCTCATGTCAGAAGGTGGCTGTCTTATTTAATAAGTGGAAAGCCAATTTTTATGACTCTATACTCCATTTTGAGTGGCAAGGTTCATTCAAGAGATTGAATGCATGTCTGGAACACAATGCGTTACTTCCTCCAAATCAATCAAATGTCTTTTAAACCCACTTAGGAGGAAGAGAAAATGTTTTGTTGAAGTGCCAGTTCTGTAGTCTGTACATACAAGTTTCAGAGCTGTGCTGCTGTGGCCCACTAACCTCTGCTGTAAGCCTCCTGGCGGCACTCATTACTGTAGAAAATGAAGCCTCAATCACAAGTGTCTGGGTTAATGACCAGCATATCAATGAGGCGAAAAAAACCTGCTGATGAAAATGACTAAAATGACCTTTAATCCCTCAAACTGTACACTATAATTCTAAAAGTTTGCAGACAATTAAGCGCCTTTAAGGTGTACCCATTACTGACCCTGACTTACACACATGTCCAAATGTTTGTGGACACACCTTCTAATGAACACATTCAGCTACTTGCACAAATTGCTGACACAGATGGGTAAATGCACTTAAACAGCTTGTCTAGTCCCTGTAGAGAAGTACAGCCAAGAGAAAATGACTCTGGAGCAAAATTTGGGCTGATTTCTACACAGTATTCTAATTTTTTTAAATCCTGTTTTCATGGGTTTTATGAGCTGGAAGCCCAAATTATGTGAAAATAAACACTTGAAATAATTTAAATTGTGGGCCCTGAATCTATAATTTATGAAAGTTTAACTTTTTGAATAGAATTATGGAAATCAACTTTTCCAAGATATTCAAATTTTTTGGAATGGGTCTGTATTTGCACATCACCCTTTCTTTCTTATAGAGTATTTTAATATATTTTACTCTTCCTTTATTACTATTATATACTACTATCCTGTCTTCTACTGTACTTCAACTGCTGTGATACTTGAATTATCTATCTATCTATCTATCTATCTATCTATCTATCTATCTATCTATCTATCTATCTATCTATCTATCTATCTAATCTAATCTAATCGTGTTCTTTGGAGAAATGGAGCTCTATCCAGGGCCTCTGAGAGTGGCTTCTGTGATCCAGTTCAAATCATCTAACATTAGTCACTAGTGATCTCATGGCTGAATGGAGTTAAATCCTCACAGAAATGTTCCAACACCTACTGCAAAGTCTTCCTAGAAGAGTAGACTGTTACAGCAGCAAAAGGCACAGTTGTCTACAAACTTTTGGACATGCAGTGTAAATAGTGTTAAATTCAGCCCTCTTTCTCTCTCTAATGGCCAGGCGTTCTTGTCCTCCTGCAACAAAACCCACCCAGAGAGTGTGGTATGTGTGTGCAGGTGTACATTAGCTCTAATGTGGCTGGGATTCACAGTGGCATGCTGAAATGAGGCCCTTTTGGAACAGCCACACAAGCAGAAAGTGCTGACTGCAGCCCTGCTGCTGGTGCGCTCTTTAAGGCTGGATGTGCTGAGAGGGAGAGAGTGTGGGCAGAGATACACACACAGCTGTGTGGCCACGTGCTGGCCGCAGGTCGCCCGGCTATTTGCGGAGGGGCTGCAGACAGGGCTCGGGGTCACATGAGCCCAACAGCACAGGGCCCTGTTACCTGCTTTCATTACACATCCTATCAACGTGCTGCTCCTGCTGTGAACATTTACAAGCTATTCTAGGAAACATTTAGGACACAGACAGAGAAACGCGGGCCACACCTCACCACTGTGAGAGATTTTTAAAGACAAAGTATCAAAATCCTTCATCTGTAAGGCTTTAATTCAGTTCTCAAGTTTGAAATCAGTGTTTTATATGTAATTCCCGTTTTGTGGCATGTAAACAGTAAGTCCTGTTCACTGCTAATATATCCACTACAACTCAAAAGTTTGGGATCAACCAATAGCAAAAGTCTTCAGAAAAAAAACCACTTTGTTTTTCTAGCCTTGTTGAGACTGTGATCAAATTCACAAATACGGCTGCCCCAGATACTCAGTCTTCTATAGTAGAACGGTGAGGTAGGACAGTGTCACTGCTTGTTAGTTCAGTTTTGGTGTCTCCTATAAATTTTTGACAGTGAGCTTATAGGCTTTGGTACAGCTATTTATTCTCCACCAGACATTCAGCACATATTATATGCAAGGTGTCATGGGACATAGGAATATATTAAATACATTAATATATTTTTTTAAAAATTCTTTTTCAAAGACATACTGTAGTTGAAACATTTTTGCACGGATCTATTTTTCTAGTAATTAGTGTTTATTGAGGTTGTTTATAGACTAATATCTCCTAGTCTAGTGATTAATAGTGTTTATTTATGTGGTTAATACTAAAATAGCCTGTTCCAGTGACTAATAGTGTTTTTTGAGGATGTTTATTGACTAATTCTCTTATTCTGGTGATTAATAGTGTCTATTAAGGTCGTTTATGGACTAATATCTGATATTTGAATGAATAATAGTGTTTATTAAAGTTGTTTATGAACTATGAACTACTATCTTCTTTAGTGTATCCACAATATTCCTGTCCCATCATGCCTTGTGCAAAACTTACAGGAAGTAAACTAAAGTGTGCTAAAGTCTATAAGCTCCAATCAAATTAAGCTTGTTAACAACTTATCAATATGACTTATTTTTAACTTTTGAATGGTAGCATATATACGAGCACTCTGTTTCTCTCACTGATATTACATCATCATCACTTATTACAAAAGGAGACATAAACATGGGTTGTGAAATGATTCAAGGAGTACAACACTAATGCACTTTGTACTAGTGATAAATAACAACATGCTATTGTCAACAGTAAGAAGCAAAACATGTAATGTAAGTGCTCTGACATCATTACTTGTGAAGTGAAGGCCAGACTTGTCACTCAGCATCAAATAAAGTGTCATACACAAATCTAATTCCACATACTGCACAGTGAGTGATGAAGTGAATAATGCTACTGAATGATGTTACCTGCATTGTGCTTCGCTAGATACTTGTCCTTGTACTGCTTCTTTTTCTTGCCAAACCAAGTGCAGCTAGCTTGCTGCTCCTGCTTTGTTTTCTCCATCGCTATACAGGCCACCCGCCTTGAATAGGAAAAAGAAAAATATGAGCATGACAGATTCAACTTGCATCTCATGTTATTTAGATCAGCTGATATATGATGTTAAATGGACTTATTTATCAAAACACTCAGTCCAGGCTCAGCTTTTAACAATTTCCAGTTCAATGCTGTTGTCTTATCAAACATTTTTTTTGTTTTTAGACATTACAATTAAAACTCCAGTTACTTGTCACCTTTACCATTTAATGGACCAATGGACGAAAATAAACAAAAGATAAACTGTCATATTTTATTTCCATTACATAAAGTGACATATTTCAAGCCTTTTTGTTTTAATGTTGATACTGTTTGAATAGTAATTTATCTCATAAATGAAATATTCTAATAACTTGAGATGCTGATCAACATTATAACAAATCTCACTTTACATGCAATGAATATAAAATATGACAGTTTACCTTTTTGAATAAAATTATGCACATTTTCACTTTCAGTTTTTGAGAAGCACTGAGTTTTAACATGCTTTTCACACACCATTCTGAGTGTCACATCAAAAAAATCTGAATATTGTGAAAAAGTTCAGTGTTGTTCAAAATCTAATAAAAAAAACCCTAATATGTTATATTTACATGTAAAGTGACATTTCAAGTTTTTTTTGTTTTAATGTTGATCAGTGTGACTTATAGCTGATGAAAATCAGAAATCCAGAATCTCAAATTATTATAATATTTAATTTCAGGTTTGAGCAACAACAACAATAATAATAATAATAATAATAATAATAATAATAATAATAATAATAATAATAATAATAATAATAATCTTTATATATCACATTATATAGTACATTAAAAAATGCATCTCAAATTGCTTTACAATACAGAGTAAAAACAACACAGAGGGGGAAAAGATAAATAAAAACATAACAGAAAGCAAAAGTAATATTCAAGTAAAAAAGATGAAAGACAATCTAAAAAATAATATAATAAATAAATAAATGTCATACTAATTAAAAGTTAAAATAAAGAAATATGTTTTTAAATCACTGACAGAAGAAACCTGACGGATGTTTTTTGGTCAATTGTTCCAGATGTTTGATGCATGAAAACAGAACCTGCCTCTCCTCTTTTTAAATTTCATGTATGGAACATGGAGAAAGGCAGCACTAGATGATCTTAAAATACAATTTGGAACATAATCTATCTCAGTTAGAAATGTATGAAGGTGCTAAACCATTAAGAGTTTTAAAAACTAAAAGTAAAATTTTTAAGTCAACCCTAAAGGAAACAGGCAGCCAATTGAGTGATGCTAAAACTGGTCTAATATGACCTTGTTTTCTAGCTCGTGTTAATATTCTTGCTGCGAAAATTGGAGTTTGTTGTACTGACAGTCCTATGAACACATTACATTAGTCAAGACGAGAAAAATTCAAGGGATCCATTTTTTACTATAGTACTAACAGTAACTTACTTTTGAATCAGTAACACCATTAAAAAAAACAATGGCTTGAAATATCTCAGTTTACGTGTAGTGAAAATATATGACAGTTTAACTTTTTGAATTAAAACTTCACATTTTTGATGATGAACTAGTACAACATTTTTTTGGTCAGTGTGGTGATCCAGTTGACTAAACTCACCACTCCTGAAGCTCTGGTGAGGGAATGAGTCCAGCTGTGCCATTTTTAGTATTCTCCAGTCTGCCCTGCCACCAGTTATGGTCGTCCTTGTTGATGATCTGGATGATGTCTCCCACTCTGAAGCGTATACCTGCCTCTTTACAGGGGATGAGCTCATCTTTGGCTGGATCATACTCAAACTGTGCCCGTACATAGATCTAAAGAAACAGAAATGATCAGGGTTGCATGATGCTTCATGTACGGCTGACAATGAAACAGCAAAGAAAAAGGGATATAAGGAATAAGTGAGGGAGGAAAACAAAAACAGACTGAGAATGAGAGAGTGTGAAGAACAGTAAAGAAGGAAAGAGAGCGGTGGTTGTATGAATCATACTGTGTTGAAGCTGTATAATGTGAGAGATGATGGTCTACAAGGACATTTTGTGTTTTGCTTGTTTGTGGATGTGAATGTGTCAGAGCCAAAGGAAAGGGGGCTGAATAGTGCTGTAATGTGGCCAGGTACACTACATGCAAAAGTACTGGGATGTATTTGTTCACAATTTCTTCCAAAATTAAGTCTAAAAAGAGTTTATCCTGCCTTTGTTGGAGTAACTGTCTCTACTGTCCAGGGAAGAGATTTTCCAGATTTTGGAGCATTGCTGTGAAGATTTGATTGCATTCAGCCACAAAAGCATTAATGAGGTGAGGATGTTGATCACTGCCACACCCTCATCCTCATCTCATCCCAAAAGAATTAGATGGAGCAGCATCATTGCAGAGAATACAGTTCCACTGCTCCACAACACAATGCCGGAGGGCTTTATAACCCTCTAGCACATGTCTGGCATTAGGTGTGATGCCAATAGGTTCATGTTTATCTGCTATAAAGTGCTCTATTCTATCTGAATGCTTTCTTTAGAAAAGGTGTTCACAAACATTTGTACATTTATCGAAGCTTTAGGCTTGTTATGATGATCTTTTTTCTACCTGTTATGTGTACATTTGTTTGGCTGCTGTGACAATTTCCTTCAGAAAGAATAAAGTTCTGTGTATCTACAGTATCTTATTAAGAAAACTGCCTTTAGTTTCATTATTTTAATTGCTTCTGGCTTGTAACTTCAGGCCTCGAGCATAACTATAGCTGAAAATTAGGCAGACAGCTAATGTACATTTACATTTAGCTTCAGTTTGATTCATGTACAGTACACTGTCCCTGATTTACAGACAAATCTTTATAAACATCCCTTTTTGAGATATTTTTTCCACATATGCACAGCTGATGATGAAGGCTGGCAGCGAGTCTCACACTGACTGTAGCTGGTAGATGTGATCTGGATGGGAGATCATTACACAATAATGCACAATAAATGTCCTGGTGCTCATTTATAGCTCATGTCTGAAGAAGTTCTGTAAAAGTATAAAGCAGTGTTAACCATCACTGTTCTGATCCATGCTTAGCATTACTGTGACGTAGTTACTCCACCAGAGGTGAGGACAACAGTGCCACCTGCTGGACACCTGGCACACTGCTCATCAGAGCTCCTGTTATAGGACAGTCTGTGACAGCAGTGCAGAAATAGGGGACTATCAGTATTAGTAACAGACAGTAACCAGTGTATTAAATGACTATTCTGAGTAATATCTGAATCTATTTTATTAGGTGGAGTAGATGAAAGTATTAGGTCATTCTTCCAATTGTCCCTCTCCAATTTTAGCCAATCGACCTGCCCATTCATTAGGACTCTCCCTATCACTTGACTGTCCCTGACTCTAGGAGGGTGCAGACTCACACAGGCCTCCTCCGATGCATGTGAAGTCAAGTCACCGCCTCTTTTCAACCTGCTGTCGAACATCGCCACCAGGGCAGCCAACGTGCTCAGAGGAAAGCTCAGGATCTCCAGTTCTGATGAATCGCCTGACAGACACCTGAGCCAGCCGACATTACTTTTAGGAGTGCTGGGGAGAGAGTGCCATCTTACCTGCTCAGAGAGAGAACGGCCAATTTTTTCTCTCTCAGGGCTTGGCTGCCGATGGCAAACAGCATGACCTGGGATTCGAGTCCCCTTCAATTGTTCTTAAATAAAACAAGGTCTTAAAGTGTTGCTTGTGAGTTTACATCCAATAAAGGTTTTGAATGTGGGACAGCGGTTTTTTTTTGTTAAGTTACAGAGAACAGAGCACATATTTCACAAAGGCATCATGAGATATATAGGAAATTTAGTGCAGTAGCACTTTTTTCAATAATGTTGACAAAGATAATACTCTTTCAAGGACAAACTATTTGCAAAATGCTTGTACATATCTACTTTTCTAGTAAGTAGTGTTTACTGAGGTTGTTTAGGGACTAATATATCCTATTGTTGTGATAAATAGTGTTTATTGAAGTCATTTATGGACTAATATCACCTATGGCTGTGATTAGTAGTACTTATTGAGGATGTTTAGGGAGTAATATCTCTTATTGTTGTGATAAATAGGGTTTACAGCAGTTGTCTATAGACTGCTATCCTGTACTGTTTAATAATTCATATTGAGGTTGTTTATGGACTTATTTCTCCTGTTGCTGAGACTAGTAGCATTTATTGTGGCTGTTTATGGACCAATATCTCCTACTGCATAGATGAGTAGTGTTTGTGCGTTGTTTATGCAGTAATATCTAATATTCTATTGATTAATAGTGCTAATTAACTACATACTCTTATTTAAAAATGCTTGCACAGATCTCAAATTCTAGTGTTAAATAATGTTATACACAGCTGTACTGCTAAATTTTAAACTAATAAATTATAATTTTTGAGATTTGTTGACTGATTTTGTAATACAAATGTCACAATGTGTTTACAGTGAAGTGTTTTATTCTGCTGCAGTGGCAGAAGAAGAAAGAATCACACATCACTCTTTAGCCATAAGTGGGGCAGAGGACGGAGCAAGGATAGAGCTGGAACTGGAACTCTCAGTTCTGTCTTTACTAAGGCTGGAAATCACCTGAGGACAGACTGATAACACTCTCAATACCAGAGCAGTGGCTAAATCCACAATAATCCATAACTACATTAGAATGTTTTGACCTAATTGTGCTAAAACAATGTCTGTGACAGTGGGCTATGACAATGACCTAACCTCATTCTTTTTCTCTGATGCAGCAAGCAATTATATCATATACAATTATACACCTAACAAATCTACATCACTGTACGATAAAAGTGTAGCAAATCTATATCATCTGCCAATCAATCTGTCCCTAAGAGTTTAAACAGCACTGTTAAAGGAAAGCAGGTAATCCAGAGCTGCTGTGTATAGTAAACATAAGGAGGATAATGTGTCATGATTGGGCACATACATACATACACATACACACTGGTCACTATATTATGCAAACGTTGTATCTACACTCATTGTCCATTTTATCAGCTCCACTGGGCATACAGGTGCACTTTGTAGTTCTACAATTACAGACTGTAGTCCATCTGTTTCTCTGTGTACTTTGTTAGCCTCCTTGTGATCATGACCCCCATAAGACCTCCAGAAAGCACAAATTATTTGAGTGGTTGATCATTCTCAGCACTGCAGTGACACTGATGGTGACCGCTGGTGGAGGTGTGTTACTGTGTGTGATGCGCTGGTGTGACACGTCAGTGTCACTGCTAGAGTGAAAATAGTGCACCAACCAAAACAACCCAGCCAAAAGTATCCTATGACCACCAGTGAATGACTAGAGGACCAGTAACGAGAGAATCTGTGCAGCAACAGATGAGCTACGCTACTGTCTCTGACTTTACACCTATAAGGTAGATTAACAATGTTGGTGTATCTAATAGAGTGGACAGTGAGCTTAACAGTGTTTAAAACGGCACGGTGGCTTAGTGGTTAGCACATTCGCCTCTCAGCGCTGAGGTCTTGGGTTCAAGTCCGCATCTGAGCGAAGTTTCCATGTTCTCCCCGTGTCTGCGTGGGTTTCCTCCGGGGACTCCGGTTTCCTCCCACAGTCCAAAAACATGGATATCAGGTGGATTGGATACTCTAAAAAATTACCCTGGTGTGTATGAATAAATGTATGTATGTATGTATGTTGCCCAGATATGGTTGGCACTCTGTTCTGGGTGATCCTCTAGTGCTCGATGCAGTCCTCCAGGTGGACGGTCGCTTCCGGTTTAGAGTACGCTGTGCGCGACTGGCTGCCGCTTCTCACCGGAGTGTGTATGAAGTGTGTTGATTGTAAAGCGTCCTTGGGTGTCTAGAAAGGCGCTATATAAGTGTAATGTGTATGTATGTATGTATGTATGTAAAACCTCCAGCAGCTCTGCTGTGTCAGTTCCAGTCAACACCACATTGGTGTCACTGCAATGCTGAGAATGATCCATCATCCAAATAATACCTGCTCTGTGGTGGTCCTGACCATTGAAGAACAGGTGAAAGGAGGCTAACAAAGTATACAGAGAAACAGATGGACTACAGTCTGTAACTACAAAGTGCACCTATATGGTCAGTGAAGCTGATAAAATTGACAATGAGTGTAGATACAGCGTGTGTGTACCTAATTAAGTCACCAATGAGTGTACACACTACACAGTAGTATAGTTAATTATCTGAAGAGGAAGACATAAGGAAGGATGCTCTACTCACCAGACGACCTTTCGGCTGGATGGTCGATGGCAAGTCCTGTAAAATAAAGTCCAGCAGTGAAAGAAAGACTTTTTCCCCCCAACAGGATCAAACTCATTTACTTAAACACAGTAACTGAACAGCAAAAGGACACATCAATTAAACCAAAACCAAACCAAAGTAGGTCCACAGCATTATGTGTGTTCACCAAATGTTACATAATTTTGAAGGAGTTTTTATTGTATTATTATTATTATTATTAAAATAGCATGGCAGGCTGTTGAGGGTAAGTCTCGGAACAGCAAAGCAAGAGGAAGCAAAGAGCAAGCAAGCGGCCACAGCATCACACTCTCTCCAAGCACGTTGAACACCCACTGAGTGGAGAAGAGTCGTCCTCTAACTCAGTCTCCAGTTTGAGGTGTTCCTCAGGGCTAAAGTCTTGGTCCTCTGCACTTCTTACAGGATCAGAGCAAGGTCTTTCATGATCAATCTGGATTAGGCCCTAGGAGCTTTGATAAAGGCATGCTGCTATTGTTATACTCTTGTATAGATCTCGCTGGCAAGTTATCCTCTCTGATGATGTCTCAGTGTCTCACTGAGAGATCGTGTGTTTGTGTGCTTGAGTCTGTAAATTTTGTTGATCAGAGATTATGTTATACAGACAATCAGGTGCATGGATTACAGCAGCACAGAGCACACCAATTTGCAAACTGAGATAACGGAAACTACACAATGATCATTCTGTATTCCGTCTCCATTTTTTTGCAATGTTTCGGGAATTGAAAGATTTTAAAGCTTGGCTTGGAAGTATGATACACATTTTTTACCTAAATGCATTATTTTGAAATAAAAATCTGGTGATAATAGGTAAATATCTGGTGATGACATATAGACACACTCTACAGTAAAGACGGCTAAAAAAACACAAAATAATATACATATTTAAAAAAATAATGGACAACACTAAGGGAGAGTACTGAGAATGGGGGTACTGGGGGTAGGGTCACTTGAGATGACTGTGGGGTCCTTACCAAGATAGAACTGTTAATGCTGGAATGGCCATTAGCAGGGGACTGTCTGGAGGTGGAAGGGGACTCTTTCTGTAATAAGATACAGAGGTCAGCAGACAGACAGCAAAGAAACCTGGACACTATCCATTGGTACAGCAAGAGATGGGAAAATAACATTACATAAGGGGGATACCAGATTTCATGTTCATGTTTTTCTCCTCTAAAATACTCGTATGTAATGTCTCCATATAGGCTCTGACCAGAGGGGGGCGCTGAACTGTCACATAATTGTACAGCTTTCAAGGGATTTCAAACATGCAAAATGCTATTCTGGTGTGATTCATAGCTTTGATATGAGTTTTGCATGATCTGACACTACAACTTTGCTCAGATTCTGAGCACAGCAACAGTGAAGTTATGTAACTCATAGATTTATAACTGACATGAAACAGTAAATGCAGCCTTATTGGCTGGAGCAGGGAATGTGTGGAAGCAGGTGTACTACACTACAGAGGAGATTGAGTTTGCTGAGATGATGTGGGCAATGAAGTCTGAGATGAAGTTATTATTATAGTAGGTTGCTGTACGGGGCTGTGGTGGCGAAGTTGGTTCCGGTATCTTGGTTGTGAAATTGGTGTGCAGTAGCATGTGAGCCAGGCCCTGTGCATGATGGGGGAAAAGCATTAAACACACAGCCACCAGGCAGGCAGTTAGTCACGCACAAAAAACTGTTCACAGCAATCCCAACCTGCCCCATCATAACAGACCTGGCTGGGTCAGAGAGAGAGAGAGAGAGAGAAAGAGAGAAAGTGTGTGAGAGAGAAAAAGAGAGAGAGAGAGAGAGTGAGAGAGAGAGAGAAAGAAAGAGAGAGAGAGAGATAGAGAGATAGAGAAGAGAGAGTGAGAGAGAGAGAGAGAGAGAGAGAGAGAGAGAGCCTGTGGCCACTGAAGGCTTTACCTCACAGGATGACTGCTGCGTCCGGTAGCTTGGCACAATCTTAAAGGTAATGCTGCCTCTCATCTCTCGCTGTGTGCACAAATACATCACAGATTACGTGGAGGTAACTTTTTAAAGGCCATCTGTCACAAATGGCAAAGATATAACACTATACTTTCATTATAAACAATATCTTTAACAATATGTGACCCCGCCTGAGAAACCCAACCAAAGTCGATTTTTTCAGATATGAGTTATATGAATATTTGGAAAGAGTACTGTTAAAGGAATCCTCTCACAGCATTTCAGCCGATTATCTCTTATACTTTCTGAGATATAAACAAGACTTTACCTCTCCAGGTGGGTGGAAAAGTCTTGCCTCAAGTGGGAGGAGTTCAAGTATCTCGGGATCTTGTTCACGAGTGAGGGAAGAATGGAGCGTGAGATTGACAGACGGATTGGTGC
>BRDA01003901.1:32770-82515 GCA_036984385.1 Crenuchus spilurus
GTAAAAATGGCCTTGTCCCAACTTTTTTGGGATTTGTTGACGCCATGAAATTTTTAATCAACATATTTTTCCCTTAAAATGATACATTCTCTCAGCTTAAACTTTTGATCTGTGATTTGTGTTCTAATCCGTATAAAATATTAGATGTTGGCACCTCCATATCATTGCATTCAGTTTTTATTCACAATTTGTTTAGTGTCCCAACTTTTTTGGAATCCGGTTTGTAGTAAAAGGCTAATATACTGATTTAATATTGCATACTAAAAAATATACTTGAAGAAAGGCAGCTGTTGTCTAAAGGCAGCTGTCCTTGAGTGAACGTTTTTGGCCATTTCTTTGTTCCCTATTCATAATAAACACTTACACTGGACTTTACGTCATGTCTAGCATACATACCATTGGTTCATCTGTGTTCTTCTGGAACTGTACCAAGCGTACTCGAGTGACGTTCTCCAGGTCCATGTCTCCGTTGGTGCTCTCAGGTGAATCTCCGTTTAGGTAGGGTGAGGTGGGTGGGGGGGTGACCCTTAGTGCCTCATCACTGTAGACCTCATGTGCCACCACATCATGAGTCTGGAGTAAGGCCTGATGGGCAGAGAGGAGCAGATAAGTGACATTACTTTTGCTTTCATGCCTTATTCCACTGCCAAACTATTTTTAAGGAAATAATGATTTTAACAAAGAAGACCTGTCAATATGTCATAGTGTGATAATACATTATAAAATGAATAATTATAAAAAATATATATGAAGTATTAATTTAAGTATTAATTTAAGTATTAATAAATTATTATTATTATTATTATTTTTATTATTATTATTATTATTATTATTATTATTATTATTATTATTATTATTATTATTATTATTACGTTTTTGCTGTTTATATTGCAAATATTAGATTGTAATGAATTGAATTCAGTCAGAGATTTACACCATTAACATACACAATATAACCAAGTCTTCTGACCATTTGACATATTAGAATCATAATCATAACTCGTATGATGAACATAACATTGTATCTGTCTTTGACCAAGTTCAAAAAGAAAATTCCTTCAGAAGAAAACTGTTTCCTGTGTGAATTTTTACCCATTAAAGCAATACATTCACATATATACAGAGAGGTGCTATTTCCTTCTCTTCAATACTGAGAGCTCAAATAAATTTCATTTCACATATTCAGACACATAATCTTAAATCCCAGTCTCAGAAGAAAGGCTGTCATGATCATAACATTTCAGCTCAACAATTCATTGTCTTTGAGATCAACAATTTAACTTATTTTGTCTAAACTATTTTTTTAAGTTTCCACAATAACTGCTGTAGCCCTCCTGCTAGAGACAGTTCACTTAATAAGCAAGCATTACCCAGCACTGCCCTCTAAAAGTTTAATAACCCCTACCTAAAACATATGACATAATACGGATTATCACTGATAACATACTGTATATTTTTCAAATACATATACATGTCAAAATACATACAAAGTCCCACATTCATGTATGTCAAATATATAGTCACTTCCAAAAGTAGTGGAACAGTGAGGTCAATCCCTTTATTTTTTGCAAAAGTGAAGCTGAGAGAAGATGGGAAATCAATCAGAGCCATTGTTTGGCTCAAATATTGACCATAGTCATAACAGAAATAAAGGGATTGGCCTCACTCTTCCAATACTTTATGTTGCAATGTAATCACACATAAGGGCATATATGACAAACACTTAGATTATGCCCAAATAAGATAAATCCACTTATGTTCAAGGTTTGGTTTGCATATTCTTACTTCACTTTGGCAATCACATAAATACTTAAATTTCACATATATTCAAGCAGATGTGATTTACATACATTACATACAGAATACTTAATTGTCTAATGTAAGACTGACATACATTATTTTTTATATCTAGATATATAATATACACATATATTACTGCAGCCATGTTCAGCTAGCACCAATGTTTGCTTGCAATAAGATATGAAAAACTATGGAAAATAACCATGGTCAGCTTAAACATTTGCAGTTACAATAACTGTGAACAGACAATTGTGTAATAAGTCTGCAGGGAAGGTCACTTTTGGAGCCTGAAGTCAAAATACTGAAGAAAATCTGAATGTTTGTATTCCTCACTGTCTGAACAGAAACAACTATTCCCACCAATTAATGCACACATAGGGTCGGATAGACCTTGCTCACTGCTAATGAGCAGGCCATGAGCCTCTGTGCTCTAATCCCATCTGTTCCCCACCATACCCAGCAGCACTTAAAAGCTTGTTTTTGTGTCAGCAGTAATGTGTCCACATGGAGCGCCTTGTGACAATTCGCCCCCATAGACCAGCTCAGGCTTTCAGCAACAGCACAGCCATCTGTCCATGCAAGTAAAGCAATATGTACATGCTACTACTTTTTAAGTTGCTGTGGACCTAAGACTCTGTATGTGGACTCACATCTCAGTTCCTCAGACATGACTTATATATTCGTTTCACAGCAGTAACCAAAGATGTAGAACACTCAGTAGCATACTGTAGGTTTAATTTTTTTTTTTTTTTTAAGTTTTGCAAATTTTTAAACATTTTTGCCAATTTGTATCCCCTTCCCAATGTAGTAGTAGCCTGTTACCCAATCCCCTCTGTTAGGACTCTCCCCATAAGTTTTTGCAATGTCCCTGACTCTAGGAGGATGAAGTCAAGCACAAGCCTCCTCCGTTGCGTGTGATGCCGCCACCGCCTCTTTTCAAACTACCGCTGATACACCATCACTGGGGAGCCTAACACGCTCGGAGGAAAGTGCAGGATTCCCAGCTCTGAATGGACCAATCAGTAGATGTCTGAGCCAGCGGACATTGCAATGTGAAAGTGATATGGAGAGAAAGCACCATCTACACACCCAGAGAAAGCACTGCCAATTTTTGCTCTCTTGGGCCCCGGCTGTTGATGGTAAACACTCAGGGGCCCCCTAATATTAAGTTAATTATAACAATGTTAACCTAATATTAACTAATATAACAATGTTAGTTTTCTTTAAACCCTGCACAGATCTTTTTTTACAATTATTTGGTAATTGGCATCAGTCTTTATGACAGATGGTGTCTGGAATAAGCTTTTAAAAATGTTTATGTAGATTTCAGCTGTTGCGATGGCCTTATTCAGGTGTTATGTATCTTTATAACCTACCGTTGTGTTAGCATTTATTCTTTAATGAGCAAGAGGAAAGTCTTGTAAGGTTCTGCTGAGCTCTTGAAAGGTTCTGTAGGAACCCAGTTATTTTGGCACCTTTACTTTCAAGAGTGTAGTTAGTAAATAATAAGCCTTTGCTTCAAGCTCAACAGAGAGTTAAACTCTACACGCATTTGCTTCCATTACTCTCCACTACATGTTTCTTGTCTCAAGTTTCCTTAAAAACCTGTAGGCTGAAAAAAAAAACTCAACAACAAAGCACATACAAGTCACAACCTGGCATCATGATTACCTCTTACCCCCCCCCCCCCCAAACACCACTACCATCTGACACACTGATGTCTTGAGAGAATTATTTGTAATTGCTGCTTTGAGTTGTCTCTGTAAGGAGAAAGTGGCATCAAGGCCAAGAAAAGGCAGGAATTTAACAGTCTGTACCGGACAGTATCTGTCTCTCCCACTCTCTCTCTCTCGCTCCTCCTCCTCCTCCTCCTCAATACCATTACCATGCTTGGCCCCCTCTTACTCGTCCTGAGTGTCCAAGTTGGAAAGGGTGACATCATACCACTCATGTTTTCTCACACATGCACATTCTCTCCACGACTGACTACTTTCCACAGAAAAACCCTCTCCAGCTTCAGCCTTTTCCTCTCACACTCTGGAATCATCAATCCTTAATAATCCCAATACCAAGGGGAGTGTCACAATATCTAGAACCAAAGCAATACTCTGTCAAATAACTCTAAACACAAGAAGGGGTATAATATACTGTACTCGTGGGGATCGATACCATGGGGATTGAGCTTTAGAGCTTTTGGGTCCTAAATTGTGGAACTCATTACCCAATTTTTTAAGAGTTGCTGACTCGGTGTAGTCTTTCAAAAAACAGCTAAAGACTGATCTTTACAGGCAGGCATTTGGATGATGTAACAGGCACATTATATTTGATCCTTTTATGTATTTTATTGTTCTATGTTCTTACAATGTGTAATGTTTTATTTGTCTATTGTTGATTTTTATGACTTAATTATTTTATTTTCTTGTAAAGCACTTTGTGACTGCTGTCTGTGATAAGTGCTATATAAATAAATTTTACTTACTTTTACTTACTCAATTTACAATAAAAGGCTCATGTTTGAATGAGTTTTAATTCCATATTTTAATGACATTTTGAATAAATTATCAACATCTGAATAATCGGAGCACTACGTACTTGCACAAGCTTTTATTTTTGGTTCTGTTTTCACAGGAAATGCAAAGGATTTTACCTCAAACTACCATCAATGTGCAGTAAAATCCTCCTCAGAGAAAATAAGCAGGAATTAACTAAGGTACATCAACTGTACACTACTAAGTGTGATGCATTGTGGGGTTGTTGTAGTACACTGTACAGGTTTGGACACATCTTCTGGACATTCAGTATTTTTTCATTATTTAAAAAAACTGTTCTGCATTGTAGATTAATACTAAAGTCATCCAAAATATGAATAAATACATACAGAATTATTTAGTAAACAAAACACTGTTAAACAAACCAGAATACGTTTTATATTTTACATTCTTCAGAGTAGGCACCTCTTGCTTAGATGCCAGCTTTCTTGGCATTTTCTCAGTCAGCTTTATGAGGTAGTCACCTGGAATGGCTTTCAGTTAACAGCTGTGTCTTGTCAAAAGTTAATGATTTGCATTTCTTGCCTCTTAATGTGTTTGAGACATCAGTTGTGTGTCTACTTTAAAGAATCTAAAATCTAAAACATATTTTGGTTTATTTAACACTTTTAAGTTTATTACATTATTCCTTATGTGTTCACTCAGAGACTGGAAGACTTCAGTATTCATTTACAATGTAGGAAAATAAAAATAAAAACTTGAACTTGCACAGTATATTATGCATCCAGACATTGTTTTCAGACACCACTACAAAACAGTGGAACACCACAGTATTGCGCTATAAAGTGAATAGGGCACAGTTATGTCATATGTAAACACTCCCCAGCTAACTGAAAGCAAAACAAGTTCTTTCCTTTAATCATTTCTCTCAGTTCCACAGTGTCTCCAGTGTAGAGCAAATAACTCCCACTTCACTCGTTTAATCTGCTCTCACTCTCACTCAGTTCCACTCCAGAAATCTCCCTCTCTTATCTCACCTCTTCTGAAATAATCAGCTTTACCTCTATTAGACTATTTCAATCTCTCTATTTTCCCTCTCCTCTCAGATGCCTTCATCCTTCACGTGATATCTGCAAAAGCCTGAGGAGTGGCTATTCACTTTAAACTTTGTAATGGATTAGTCTCCAGTCAGCTCATTAGCTGGGTCTGATCGGTGTAAAGGCCATGCTCACTTCTTTTGTCTGCAGCTGAAGCTCTGACAAGACATTCGTCCTGTTGACAAGAGCATGAACAACTGAGGTCATCTCACTGATTACAGAAGAACAATGGCTGATGAGATGTAATTACTCAAAAACCCTTCAACACATTCACTACTGACTGTCTTTATTTACAAAATAGATGGCTTTGGTGATGATCAATCACAGTGTGCTGGTTTTAGAAATAATGTATCTGTAGAATAAGTCATCTTGGTAAAGAATGTCTAAAAGACGAGGACACTGAAGTCATTTATTCTATTTTTCTATTCATATTACTGTCTTTTAAAAATAGTTTATTGTTTGCCAGCTCTACACTCTTGGACAATTGAATCCCATTAAAAGCTAAGAAATCACTGTTTTTCTATTATAAAGATGTCATTTTGGAGATATGTAAATGCTTCTATTAGTGCTGATCTACAAAGAGTGTGAGCAAAAATGAAGCTATTAAAGCAATACTGATCATTGTTTGCAGGAATAGGAAGAATGAGCTCCAAGTTGTTGGCAGAGTTAGTAGCTGTTCTTCTAGGCTACACAATAACAACCAGTTACTTTTCAAGACCTTCATGGCCAGTCACAAGTGTTGGAGGATTTGAGTTCAATTTCATGTGGTTACAAATGTCCTATGTGTAAAAACAAGAGGTGTGTTTTCCTGGCAAAGTGCAAAACTACAGACTTCTCTAGAAACATGAATTCTACATCAAATCAGTTGTCAATGTATAACAAAACTCTCAGAATTACAGCTTTGTATTTCACATCATCCTTAGCATTTCATCAAGTTCAAAGGTACAAAAAACTTTAGAATTTACTTAGTAAATACATTTTATTGCAGGTCACTTTGGCTTATGTCCACTGGTTCCTTCACACAATGTAAAGTGCACTTGACATAAAAAATACTAAGAAATTGAAGTGATGAAGTGTTAACTGATAACAATATTGTAATATCAACATTGAGAGATACAAAATAGTTCATGCTTTACTAATATTAAAACTGAGGCAAACCAAACCTAGCAATGCAATGCCTTCTCAGCATTTACACAGAGCTTTAGCATCGTACTGTGCTTACATTCACTGGTGCAGACTGGCCTGACTTACCATAAAATGGGGCTGAGTTAGGATCCGTCTCAGCTCTTTAGCATCTGTGTTCTCTGGGTAGCAGGAGATCTCTTCTAGCACCTGTTGAAACACAGTGACATTAGAGAATCTTCAAGGTGAAATCTCCCTTAGTTGTTCATAAGACTCCTAAACATAGCTGAGAAGTTCTGGGCCAGACTTCTGACACCCCCACACACCCTTACAAACACAGGCACATCCAAACACACACCCTCTGCTGGCGTGAACCCAGGTCCCATGTGACTACTGCTTCGGGCCCAGCATTTCAGACATGTCACATCTCCTTGCTGAATGTGTTTGGGTGTGGAGGATGAGTGTGAGGTTCAGTGCAGTGCAGGATCACTCGTTACACACTGGAATCCCAGCACAGCATTATGCTGCAAGCACGCATACCACTTTAAACCAGCCATTATTTTCCATATTCCTCGCTGACAGGTGCTGATAGTTACAAGACTATGAAACATTACACAAAGATCTGTGATGCTGCTAACCGCTCAACTGTCCCATCCCACCTAGAACCAACATACTACCAACACTGTGAAGACAAAAAAACAACATTAGTAGAATCAAAAGCTTGGAAAATATCTTCAGCTTACATATTCCAGAAGTTTCAAAGCTGTGCCTGCCCCGTCTTCACCGGACTTCTTAGCATAGGAGACACACACAGGAGAGTTACACATTTTAGGCTAAAGGTCTGTGTAAATGCTTGCATACAGTCAGAGGACATTAGGGACAGTGTTTAAGGTGGGGTACAGTGAAGGGAAATAGGTTAGTCTCAGTCTACGCCCCTGCTGGCCACAGGCAGCTGCTCTTTGTAAAGGACCATTTGAAAGCATTCGAGAATGGCCAGTTGATAGGAGGTGAGAAAAGCAAGAACAGGTTATTAAAGAGAAAAGCTCTTTTAATCCCCGCAGGCCTAAAGGAGGTTTTGATTTGTAACAAGAGAGCATATAGCCAGTCTTTGTAGGGTCACTCTGACTTCTAGCTTAAAAAGAAAACAGACCAGAGGTGGTTTAATCAATAGTGCTACCATGATATTAGTGTCCAAAAAACTTTGTTAATTTATTCTAGTGGTACAGCTTCCCATTGGTTTTTACAAAAAAAAAAAACTGAATAAAACTGTTGTGTCCTGTTCTTTGCTAGCACAAATTGATACCTAAGCATAAGATCTAACTTATACTATTCCCCAAACCCCAAATTTAGCTGATCAGGCGAAACAGACAAGGTGTTTGAAGTTTGCGTCTTTAGTTTTGCACTGAAGCTATAACGCTACAATGCTAGTGTGGCTAACAAGTAATAGATGCTTCCATTTTACAAATTAGCACCTTAGCCAAATCATACATCTGGCACAAACCAGCAGAATATGTCAAGAAATTTAAAACAGATTTACTTTATTATCACTTTTTCTTTAGTTTTGCACTGCTGCTACTAAGCTAATATAGCTAAAAATAACAGAAGTTTCCATTTCACAAATTAGCACCATTAGCATGCAAACCCAGCAAACATGATTAGGTTGTGACAGCATTGTGACAACATTGTCTATGTTCTTGCAATGTTAATGTAACGTTGTGATAAGATTTGCTGGGACATGCCTAAATCATTTGCCTCAATCCATCTCAAACAGTATTTGATTATGTGGTTTATGATACTACCACATATTGTAGTCAACAAAATGGACAAAAAAGCAAGCTTCTATAGTTTTTAGTTATGCAACATATTTGTGCCCATATTGTATGGGTAAGAGTATGTTATATAGTGTCAAAAAGCTTAGAAACAAGCTGTTTTTCACATTCTGTTAGTTGTTGGCTGCATTAGCCGAGTGCCTCATGTGCAAAAACAAAAATGAACATATGAAGTATATGAGGCTGGGGCAAGGTGAAAAACATAAAATAAAATTGTGCAAGAACATTATGTGGTCTTGCTAAGTTTACTTTCGTTCTTACTTGTATCTTTTTTGCATGGTTGGCAGCACTCTTTAGGAAAGGATGTGGTTAATAAACTTCTGAAATGAAAGTTTTTGTTTGAGCAAAGTCCCATCAGAGCCAGTAAACATTTTTACAAAGAGCACCTGCTCTAGTGATCCCAAATACTCCCCATGAGTACTGATATGCACTCAGCATTCGATATCCAAATGTTAATTCTAGTATACTAGTACTAGTAAATACTTGTACAACTCTAGTATTTTTCGCATCTGTACTTTCCCACTATTGTAAGTCGCTTTGGATAAAAGAGTCCGCTAAATGCAATGTAATGTAATGTAATGTAATGTAATGTAAAAAATGTTTTTGGAAATAAGTGACAAGTGTTTAGTAGTCCTATGATCAATGAGGGTTTCTTAGCATAACACTACACTGAAGTAATATGTGATAATGTAAAGAGATACATTTCTAACTACAGCACCCTGACACACACAAACCTACACATTCTTGTAATTGCCCATGCACACACACACACACACACACACACACACACGGCATGTAAAACCATGCCTATGTATTCATATTTTGCTTGTCCTCTGCAGGAATCAAACTTAAAAGTGGCATTTTCCTGCTAATTTTCCTGCACAATTTTTTTATTGATTAGAAACAAACAACATTTTCAATGTGGTATAAGACACTTTATTTGTCTTACATTCTCCATTATCCATTAGTCAGCAAATAAACAGTAATTGTGCATTAAATTGTGCAAGTTGCTCAAGTTATTTTCACCTAGAAAACCAACAAAATGTACTTTGACCAGGGGTGTACAAACCTTTGCACATGCCTATGACAATCAGTATATTTTCAGTTACTCAGGATCATACTTCATGTATCTTGGCTGGGCACATTCCCCAGCACTAACTGAGCAGCCTATGTCATGCTCTATGTGGCCTTCATTGAAAGATTTGATGATTCATATCTTAAGTCTCAGTGGACTGTCAGTGGACTGTCTACCCATTAACCATTGACTTCTAATTTGAAATCGAGACTGCTCTAGACAATGTAATTCATGCGGAAATCCACCATGTGCTAACTGAAGTGTTACACCACACTGGGATTGCAAGCTGATGACATGCAAAAGTTCTAAGAAGCAAAAACACATCTGTTTATGTGAAACCATTTCACACAACTAAATCTGCTAAATGAAACAAATCTAAAAGGCTTCTTTGTGAACTGCTTTCAAAAATACAAAGACCAAACATCATGGCCACTGATTAAGTTTTGTAGAAGAAGGGGGAAATAATATATATATATATATATATATATATATATATATATATATATATATATATATATATATATATTGCAGAGAGGAGTTGTGAACTTGAAATGACCCCTTCTCTTCTCAGTCCATACATAGACAGAAAACAGACTGCTTCAAATTCACTGTTTTTGTGATGACACCAAAAATGTAAATACACTTTCATGCCTATTCAATCTACAGGGCAGCCAATCACAAGTCTTATTTTACATATACATTGGCGCTTAAAAGTTTGAGAACCTTTTAGATTTTTCTAAGTTTCTGCTTAAATAAAACCATCAGAGTCCTAAAAAGTTATAAAAGTAAATAAAGAGAACCCAGTTAAACAAATGACACAAAATATTATACTTGGTCATTTTTTATTGAGAAAAATTATCCTATATGACATATTTGTGAGTGGCAAAAGTATCTGGTGTGACCCCACCTTTGCAGCAATAACTGCATTTAAATATTTCCGGTAACTGTTCTTTAACCACTTTTTAGTAGAAAGACTTATGTGTTTAGGGTCATTGTCTTGCTGTATGACTCACCTTCTCTTGAGATTCAGTTCATGGACAGATGTTTCGCCGACTATTACACGCCTTGCTCTTGGAGTGATTTTTGTTGGTTGACCACTCCTAGGGAAGGTAACCATTTGTACACAATCTGACTGTGGATTGCCACTCACAAATATGTCATATTGGATCATTTTCCTCAATAAATAAATGACCAAGTATAATATTTGTGTCTCATTTGTTTAACTGGGTTCTCTTTATCTACTTTTAGGACTTGAGTGAAACTTTGATGATGTTCTAGGTCATATTTATGCAGAAATATAGAAAATTCTAAAGGGTTCACAAACTTTCAAGGACCACAGTAGCTGTCGTAAAGGCACAGTAACAAACACAGCCTGTTTAATTCAAAGGCACAAGGTTTTGGAAATGGACCTGTATATATTATATACATATATATAATATTACTTAATATTTAGGGTATGTTCAATGCTAGCAAACTTTCTCATATAAGCGATTATTACAAGTTCATACACACATCATAACAAAATGTACAGATACCAATAACAAACCATTTTATTACCGAATAACTTTTGAGTAGAGATGCAATGGTCACTATGACTGACTGAGTATGTGAGTCATCAAAAGTATCAAAAAACACTTTGACCCAGACTGAGGGTCTGCTATTCAAAATGTGTGATGCAATGATTATTTAACAGCAAAGCATAAAAATATAAAAAGTAAGTAAATGTCAAGGTTACAGTAAGTAAACTAAACAAAAACTAAGCAGCATTGTTTACAGTAATTGAACTTCCGTTAGCACTGTATTCATAAAATATCTGTTCTATGTCTATTGTTTTTACAAAATTAAGTTAAAAAGCACAAAGGTCAAAGTTTTGAGCTTTAGCATCTTAGCAAAGCTCACCATACAGAAGCACAAAATGAACAACAGCTCAGACATGAATTCCTGATTAAAACAGAATGTGTTTGATTCCACCAGCAACTCAATTTGAATATGGACTACTGAATTCATCAACACGCAGAAATCTGGTCTTCAACTAAACTTACTTGTCCACACACACATCAAATGCTAAGGAATCTCCTCCATGAGTTTTGCAGACTGACACAGAGAGTGAGAAATAGAAAGCTGAGACAGTAGGCTGGAGCTAAAGCTAAAGCCATACATGTGTAGAGCAGAGAAATTCTAAAACAGCCAGACAGGAGCATGCAGTGAGTCTTTCAGTAATTAGCTCTAAAACAAATACTTCAAACCCAACTCAAATGGAATGGCATTATACATTGAATACCACATTTAACCAGAGACGTTATTAGATTTTTTGTATTTCATTAATGTCTGAAGATAAATGATTATACACTCCAAATCAGAAAAAGTTGGGACATTATGGATGCAAAACAAACAAACAGGTTTTATGTGGCATTTGTGAATGTAAGTTGTATTGTATTGCTTAACAAAGGTTTGCCAAAGTAATCTCTTGCCTATGTGGTTATATCAGCTGTTGATGAATGACAGCTCTTGATGCAATGTTGTCTGAGGGATTGGAGATCATGGGTGTTCAGCTTAGGGTTGTGCTCTTGACCTTTAAGCGCTGAAATTCCTCCAGATTCCTTAAATCATTTACTAAGGGAGAAATATTTGAATCCCTTCCAATCTTTCTCTGAAGATTTATTTTTAATATCTCAATTATTTTCTCACACCTGTAGACAAACTTTGCTCCTCAAAGTCTCAGGCTTTTGAGAATACTGCTTTTGTACCAAATCATGATTACAATCAGCTGCTGACCTCACCTTTTTGAAATCACATCATTTTTTAAATCTCATTATTAGATTACCTTAAATTACCATAAACTGCCCCCATTCCAAAATTTGTGGAATGTGCTGCACGTCTTAAATGCAGGAATGGATGTTTATTAACAAATGAAATGAAGTTGACCATACAAACTTTTTTCTTTTGCTTACCTTTACATTCTTTTTCTGATTTGAAGTTGTATAACCTAAACTGTACGTCTATTCATTCATGTTTTTTTTTAAAAACCATACATCAAACTCTTGTACAGAGCCCCAAATCACTCTTAACATGCTTTAGTAGCAAAGCAGTTATGTATGTGCTCTGGTTTATTTTAGACACTGAGATCAGATTATTCTTTCAGACTAAAATGATGAAGACTAAAGTAACCTGGTCTAAAATTGGCCTTGGATGCTTCTAGAACTGCATGGCTGTTGATATTAGCAAGGATATTGGAGGTTTGAGTAATAGGTGCTACAGAAGGTTCTACTGACCTCTTTCGCTCTCTGAACAGCATCACATCCAGGATTCCTGATCTGAGGAGAGGATTTGGTGTTTATCTTGTCATACAGCTGAAAAGCAAGAACATGAAAAAAGAACAAAGTTAGTAAGGGCGTTGACATCAGTTTACACATCATCAGTGTTACTTTGTTTGAATAAGATCCTAAATAGAAACTTCTAATAATATAAAATCTCACTAAAATGACATTTTCCAGTTTAAACAAGTCTAGAATGCTGTTCTTGGGCAGTGAGTCTAATCTGACTTTATTGGCTGTTCAGTTCACAAGTTAAATGAACTTCTGTCTTACATGAGTATGAAGAGTAAGTCTAGTACAGCTCATAGATGTAATTAACCACAGTGATTTAATGTACAGTTATCACAGATTATAGTGATATCATATGATTCACCATTCACAATAATAGCTATAATTTTGTTTCAGTGATATCACTCAGCAAGGAAGCTGAGCTACATGAATCATTTGTATGAAGAGGTTAGAAATTAGCCTGCTGTAAGCAACGGGTTATCAATCATTTCACTTATTCTGACAGTGCCACACTTTTCCTTTCAATGTCCTTACCAGACTACAGGCCACTATAAAGCAGTTTCCATTTGGTAATACTAACTTCTAACTATGAGATGTAGAATTCTTGTTCTTAAACACTGTTCTAACACATGAAAACTTGATCTGATGTCAAATTAAGCAGGATTTTTAGATGATTTTTAAAATAGAATTCCAATATTACAAATAAGTCCATTTTAAGTCTCACCAATGTTGTTTAACCCTCAATAATGTTGTGCCAAGCACCAAACTTGTTAAAAAGAGAGCATTACCAGATGAAAATACCAGCATTAGCACAGAATAATCTCACACACACTGCACAGTCATTTTCAGACTTGACAATTTGCAGTCTTGAGCTGGGTTTACAGGGTGTGATGTCTGTGGTCTAATAAAGTCCACTCACTTCAAGAAATGAAGAAGAAAAGTCTGGAGCTCTTCATGGCTGAGTAAAAGAGGACAGCGTTTCAACTCCCACATGTTTCATTTATGTTTTCCCATTGTCACTATTAAGTTTGCAGTTGTCCTGTGAGCTTCATGTCATCCAATGACATCTCACTGGTGGCTTGTAGATAAGGAGTGATCACACTCTGAGACACTGTCAGCACTTAATAGTTTGCTGTCTTTGGTCGCAGTGGTGCTAAATTGACCACCACAGATTATGTTCACCAATCTTAAGAAATGTTCACCCAGCTTTAATCAGCATACACAATTACGCACCATTATTATATAAACAATATATTATAATATAATATAATATAATATAACAATATAATGTGGCAATGATTTCTCCAACTCCCCAACTCAAGAGATCAGAACTTGATTATGAGAAATGCCACTGCTCTGTGGTTTTGAACAACCAGGTCATGGTAAAGCATCGTAAGAGTACAATTCTGACGACAGTGATATTCACACAAACAACACTTGCTTGATATGTTGAGTAATTTCCCACAGATGAACAAGAACCACCCATTTGATCTTTTAAAATATCAGGGAACTTCATGAGGTGTTGAGCTCAACTCAGCAAGTCAAAATGTTCTAAAGCTCATGTGAACTCACTGCAACACAGCAAAAAATTATCACAAAGGCTTACAAGGACAATCAAATATCTGAAATGTCACAATACATAGACATTAGGCTGTTTCCATCAGCTCTGAAATCATTGTAGCATCATACATTGTAGTAATTTAGGACAGAAGATTGGCTAATATGGTGTCAAGAAATGTCCATTTATTTGCACTTCAGATTTCTTTTCTGTCAAAATATCACTGCTGCGTATGTCTATGGTAAGATGTAAGTGTATATTAATTCATTGTTACCCACTGGTAAATGTTATGTTTTACAACTACAGCACTTCACTCCCACTCAATCTGCATTACATTATGTACTCAGTAAATATATTATGTACTCAGTCGCCATCATAACTTATTGTGTTGCTGTTTACTGTAAAAAGTTCACCCACCTCAAGCAAACATTTAAACGTTTAGTCAATGTTTAGTCATTTTATGTAGTATTTTAATTTCTATCCTTTTTATTCAATGTCATACTATGCAGTATGCAATAAAATAATCCTTAATTTCCCTGAAGGAACCACCTAAAAGGATCAATAAAGTTTCTTTCTTTCTTTCTTTCTTTCTTTCTTTCTATCTATCTAAATATGTGAATAGAAATAGCCTGATTCACTGACATTAACTGATTCCAATGTGTTCATCATTTCCACCTGAATAAACAGAATTAACTAATATCTTTTATTCAAGTGGATAATAATGAGTCACCCAAAGCTTTATATAAAAGCACATATTTTTATTTCAGAAGAAAATTTTTTTTCTACATATTAACTTCTACTGCAGATACTGATCTCAAGAAATCTGATTAAAAAATATGACAAAATGCCAAAATTTTTCATTTCAAGATATTCTTCCATGGTAGAATGTGAGGAGGGATAGTGTCACAACTCTTTAGTCCTGTTCTGGTTTCTCCCAAATGGGTGACAGTGAGTTTATAGGCTTTAGTACAGCTGTTTATTCTCTACCAGTTTAATACACATTTTGTGCAAGGCCTTATGGGACATAAAAATATCACAGGTACACTAGTGTAGATATTAGTCTATTACCCACCTTAAAAACACTCTGTACACTAGGAGATGTGTCTATAAACAACATAAATAAACAATCTATAGACTAAAATATGAGATATATGCAACCAGGGTATGTCTTTAAACAAGACAAAGGTGATGTCATCATCAGCATGAAATAAGTGCTTTAGCATTAATGCTAACTCAAAGCACATGTTCACCATATTCATACATCCCATGATGCATCTGATGAAAGAGTAGCCAGCTTGACTAAAGTCTATAAACTCACTGTCAACTACCTGAGACACCAAAACTGATTTAAAAAGCAGCGATACTGTCCTACCTCAGCCTTCTACCACAGCAGACTGAGGACCTGGAAGAGCAGCTTTTATCATAGCCTATTGTCATGGAAAGCTTTTGAGCGGTAGTGTATGTTTGTATCAAGTAAATTCAATGCATTATTTTCAATGCAGACAAAGACTTACTCACCAAACCCAGACTAAGACAGACTCACGTAAATGGCTATCCTCCAGACTAAAGCAGGCAGTGACTGCAGACACCACTGAAGCAGGATGGATGGAAATGACTGCTTTTCCTGAATCACAAAGTTGGAGCTCTAACCAAGTTTAACTCTCTGTCCATGGTTAGAAGAGAATGGTAATGTCTTAGCGTCTGAGCTGTTCAGACAGACACTGCTGGAACCCCAGCACTGAAAGGGCCAAGCCTGACAATAGTTGCCATTGTTCCTCTATCTTTTCAGTGTAGCAGTTGGGTTTTCAATGGACCATGTGCACACACGCCTGCCCCCGTCTAGTACTGCCATAAGCCTCTGCCCTCCCTTGTGTTTTTTTTTTTTTTTTTTTTTTTGGTGTGTTGAAACGCGCCTTTCTCCTGAATACAGTGTGAGCCCCAATAATGCCACCATAAATCTATACACATGCAATTTGTGTGGTGATGTGGTGGCTGTATATTAGTGTGTGTTGTGCTGGTATGAGTGGATCAGACACAGCAGAGCTGCTGATGTCTTTAAACAGCTCAGTATTGCTGCTAGAATAAAAATGGTGCCAAAACTATCTAGCCACCAGCATCCTGTCATGACTAGTGAAGGACTAGGGGACCAGCAACAGATGAGCTACTGTCTCTGACTTTACAGCTACAAAGTGGATCAACAAGGCTAATAGAGTGAACAGTGAGCTAATATAGTGTTTACAATCTGATTCACTCATAAACATGCAACACACACTAACACACCACCACCACCACATCAGAGTCACTGCAGCACTGAGAATGAGCCACCTCCTCCACTAGACAAAATTTGAAAAATAGCAACTTTACACTGTATCAACTTTTATCATGAATGTGACAAAATGTATTTGAATAAAGTCTTATAACAGTACAAGTTACAGGTTTACATGAGCATTTTTCCTTTGCCTAGCAACTTATGGAGATATGAGATAATACTACGTGCAGTCCTGCTGTGGCTATTGTAGCTTAACCTAGTTTTTCTCAGATTGACCTATATGGTCACGACATTTTTGTCTTAGAAACACACACACACACTTAAGTTGTGCGCCTGCAGCTGTGGTTAGTCACAAAGACCACACAGTCACAATGTTGAGCATACACAAACTAATGACATGCACGTCTGTGTGCCTGTGCATTTGAGTGAGTGTGCAGTTTAAAAGCTTATATATACAGATAATAGTTGAATAATGAATGAATGAATGAAGAATGAATGAGGCCTCAGACATTTGCAGAAGTACAGTTCTTACAAGAGAGCCTTTGTGCCAAAGGAAAAAAAAGGAACATTTGTGGTCAACTGATGGTGCTGATGCCACATCTGGGCACCAAACACTGCAATTATTTTTAATTCTGCTTGAACCCGCCTGTAACAGAAAACAATGCTAAAGTACATTCTGCGGAATTCTGTGGCTGAAGTGTAATATAGCTTGTGGTGTTGTTTGGAGCCATGTTTAGAAGTGAGAATAAGCTTTATGTCATTAGAAACGAGAGGTTATGACCCACAGATAGGCTTGGGCGGTATAACGGTATTTTGTTATACCGCGGTATTTAAATATGGTGACGGTATCTAAAAGTTATGACGGTATTAGTCACGTGAGGTAATGCGGCACATTTCAAAAAGAAGTCTATTAAAACTGCGACTTAAACGTGCCTCACACGTCAGCAAAACACAGCGCCAGTTTCACAGAAACACACACACACAGAAACACACCAGAGCGGGAATCGCAGCGTGCGCGCAGATACACACACACAGGTAAAGTCCTGAAATTAAGACACTGAAATTAACTTTAATATGATCACCAGAGCGGGAATCGCAGCATGTGCACAGATACACACACACACACAGGACTTTACTCACTCAGCAGCCGCCGCCTCGCCGATAATACAGCATACCGCGGTATTTTCTCAAACTCATACCACGGTATAAAAAACACCAATACTGCCCAACCCTACCTACAGACATACCTTTAAATGAGGTATATAGTGTATTACTTTCACTTAATAAAATATTCTGTCATGAATACTCTCAAAAATAAAACAAAAAGAATAATGCTGATGTTATAATATACACGTGTAACTGATGTGCATATTTGAATTCAGTGAACTGCTTTATTGACCAAAGTGTAATGATTTCATGCTGATCCTAATCCTGAACCATATATGAACCATCATTTTTTATACTTACAGCAACATACTTTAATGTTAGTCAAAACACTAATGCCTATCGTTTGTCAGTGTGTAAGCACACATATAGTAATGACTTACATCTAGCAGTGTGTGAAGATGCTGGTCCTGGAAGACACTGTGCAGGAAATCCAGATCTTTCTCACTGCAGTCAGTCAGCGCATGAATCTCCTCCAAACTATCCAGAACCTGTGACACAGCCCCTAAACCAACATACATACACAATGTGTCTCTATTAGCTCAAAGCTCATTTGTTAAACACTTTCAACAAACACTTTTATTCTTTCTGTTATGAGATTGACCAGAAATAATGGGTTAACACACTACATATAACATAAGTAAGGGATAATGTACAGCCCACAGGTCAGTGTCGGTAAATAATTCCCAACAGGACATGTAGTTATTTCATTCTGATGGGACTGTTTTTCCAATACTGACCAGAAGACTATGTTTTATCACAATTATTATACGGCTATTTGCCAAAATGATGAATGACACTGAATTTTAATTACTTTCTAGCCATTATGTGGCTTCCACTGACATAAATAGTCCTTAAAATATAAAACTTTTAACACTGAAGGGGAAACATAGCAGCATGTTAGGCTTCCTGCACAACATCTAAGCTGATGTCAAATATTATCTGTCCATTAATAGTGCAGTACATCTGGTTGACATTGCTAATGTTCAAGTGTTGTTTTTTTTGTATATCTGTGCTATTTCCTTCCCCTTACTGAAAACTGGGTCACCAGTGCTCTCTATAAATATTGAAACTGATGGTAAAATCCATTTTATTTATATTTTTTTCTACAGGGTGTTACCAAATTGCTACTGTAAGAAGAGCTGATCTTAGATACAAATTACCATCAACTTCTACCACAAGTGAACTGACTAATTGTGGAATAATATGAAAGATGCGAATAAGAAGCCAATGACTGTGGTCATTATCAAGAAATCTCAACAGAACTTTCTGGAGCATTCTGAAGAGCCGTATAATAAATATACAATAAAGGAGACCTCTTATTTACATGAGCCAATGTAGCAATATGACAGATGACTTTGAAAACCTTTATAAATCATGAAAAGTGGTACAATTATCCAGATAAAGATACCTACTTTCTGCTGCTAGCAGTCCTGGGGTAAGGCCAGCATTGGGACAAACAAAAATGTTACATTTACAGGTAAAAAGCTAGTGGTATGGCCACATAACAGCAATTGCTTAGAACTAACTTAAATATACATATAAACCATCATCACACACATGGAAATCTAAATGTCTGAATAGGTCAGTGAATCGCGTCGGATGAAGTCTTTTTGACTCAGTAAAACACTGGTGTGAACTACATGGTGTTGGCATTATTTGTGTTCATGCTGTGTCATTAAAGTTATCTTCATAAAATCTGCTCAGTGGTTGCTGAAAACAGGATGTCAAAAGTGTGCAAATACAACCAGGAGCATGCAAGTTATCACACGTAAGAAGCTACAAACTAAAGTACCTGAGAACAAAATAACCATTTTAAGCATTACATGATGTATGGATGGGTCTACAGATGGTTTGGAGTATTGACACCCAGTCAGTGTAACTGTGGCCTCACTGCACTATTAAATCTCAATAAACAGTTCAGAAGAATCGTTAATATGTGTAATATGTAATATGTGTAATATTTTATTAAAGGGTTCTTATCTCTTATCCCTTGTTATAGTACTTTACCCCTTTGAGGTTCAGTTATGACATTTGTGTGTTTTTCAGTACAAAAGATAGTCACACTGAAACCATCCTCCTATTATCCCTCAGAATTAAAGAGGTGTTTTCTGTTACTATGCCTTTAAGAATCATATACAGTCATGGCCGAAAGTGTTGGCACCCCTGAATTTTTTCCAGAAAATGAAGTATTTCTCCCAGAAAATTATTGCAATTACACATGCATTGTTATACACATGTTTATTTCCTTTGTGTGTATTGGAACAACACAAAAAACAGGAAAAAAAGGCAAATTTGACATAATTTCACACAAGACTCCAAAAATGGGCTGGACAAAATTATTGGCACCCTCAACTTAATATTTGGTTGCACACCCTTTGTAAAAAATAACTGAAATCAGTTGCTTCCTATAACCATCAACAAGCTTCTTACACAATCTTCAGATTTCATGATGCCTTGCACACAGTCAAGGCACCCAGTTCCAGAGGCAGCAAAACAACCCCAAAACATGTTTGAACCTCCACCATATTTGACTGTAGGTACTGTGTTCTTTTCTTTGTAGGCCTCATTTCGTAGTTATTTGGTAAACAGTAGAATGATGTGCTTTACCAAAAAGCTCTATCTCGGTATCATCTGTCCACAAGATGTTTTCCCAGAAGGATTTTGGCTTACTTACATACATTTTGGCAAACTGCAGTCTAGCTTTTTTATGTCTCTGTGTCAGCAGTGGGGTCCTCCTTGGTCTCCTGCCACAGCGTTTCATTTCATTCAAATGTCAACGGATAGTTCGAGCTGACAATGATGCACTCTGCGCCTGCAGGACAGCTTGAATTTCTTTGGAACTTGATTGGGCTGCTTATCCACCATCCGGACTATCCTGCGTTGCAACCTTTTATCAATTTTTTTCCTCCGTCCACATCCAGGGCGATTAGCTGCAGTGCCATGGGTTGTAAACTTCTTGATTATGTTGCGCACCGTGGACAAAGGAACATCAAGATCTCTGGAGATGGACTTGTAACCTTGAGATTGTTGATATTTTTCCACAATTTTGGCTCTCAAGTCCTCAGACAGTTCTCTTCTCCTCTTTCTGTTCTCCATGCTTAGTGTGGCACACACAGACACACAATGCAAAGATTGAGTCAACTTCTCTCCTTTTTATCTGGTTTCAGGTGTGATTTTTAAATTGCCCACACCTGTTACTTATCACAGGTGAGTTTGAATGAGCATCACATGCTTGAAACAAAGTTATTTACCCTCAATTTTGAAAAGGTGCCAATAATTTTTTTTTGTGTTTTGTGTGAAATTATGTCAAATTTGCCTTTTTTTCCCTGTTTTTTGTGTTGTTCCAATACACACAAAGGAAATAAACACGTGTATAACAAAACATGTGTAATTGCAATAATTTCTGGAAAAAATTTTCTGGAAAAAATTCAGGGGTGCCAACACTTTCGGCCATGACTATATACACTCACTGGCCACTTCATTAGGTACACATACCATGTATCTACACTCACTGTCCACTTTATCAGCTCCACTTTGTAGTTGTAATTACAGACTGTAGTCCATCTATTTCTCTGTGTACTTTGCTAGCCTCGTTCTTCAGTGGTAAAGACCTCCATCGTACAACCACAGAGCAGGTATTATTTGGGTGGTGGATCATTTTCATCAGTGCAGTGATGTGTTGCAGTATTAGTGTGTGTTGTGCTGGTATGAGTGGATCAGATGCAGCAGAGCTGCTGGTGATTTTAAACACTATGTCAACTCACTGTCCACTGTATGAGACCCACTGACCATGTTGGCCCACCTTATAGATGTAAAGTCCGAGACAGCAGTTCTATTTCTGCAGAGTTCATTTTCATTCTCTAGTTGTCCACTAGTGGTCATATGATGCTGCCTTGAGGACAATGTTGGCTGGACTGTTTTGGTTGGTGCACTATTTTCTCAACAGCAGTGACACCAAAGTGTTTAAACAGATCAGGAGCTCTGATGTATCTGATCCACTCATACCAGCACGACACACTCCAACACACCACCACCGTGTCAGTGTCACCGCAGTGCTGAGAATGATCCACCACTCAAAAATGACCTCCTCTGTGGTGGTCTTTACCACTAACAAACAAGGCTAACAAAGTATATAAAGAAACAGATGTGTGTACCTAATGAAGTGGAATATATGACCTGGGACCTTTAATGCAGCTATTCTCTAGCCTTAATAAAGGGAAATGTGTCACTATTGTTACTAAACTGCAACTGAATATTCTATGGTAATAAAATCCTTATAAAAAAGAGAGAAGTATGATGCTTGTGCTGCACAGTGTTGTGATAGGTGAATACCAGATGACGTTGGATCTTCAGAGAACTCAGACATTTCCTCTGGTGGGTCACCGTAGAATGAGTTGAACTTGTGGCTGGACACGGCTGCAAGAACGGCACCCTGAACAAAAAATCACAGGCCTATAAACACTATCATCTACCTGCTCAGTCTGTACTGTGAGCAGGTCCACTCAATTCTATAGGCTTGGACATTATACACATACCACATCTCTTCTCTGCAGAACTGTCTGACAAGAGATGGAGATGGCAGCTGAAGGATGCTGTACTACACACAGCAGAAATCTAAGCACGGCTTACACATATATTAATTGTTTACTGCTGATAATAGTTTTTAGTTTGAATTTACACATTAAAAATATTTCTAAAACAATAGTGAATCTAAATCAATAGTGATTAACTGTATAATCTGGCCAATTATTGCTGATTTTAGAAAATCAACTTCCAACAATTAGTGGAAAAAAGGCACATTTACAGGCACATCTGCAGGCATCTTTATCAGTGTGTCAGCTGTTGTAGAATGTAAGTGCTCCCCTCAGTGTCAATGTTACCACTCTACAGACAGATAATGACGGATAAACCTAACCTAGACACAACATTATCAACATAATATTTCAGCCTTGGTACACACATTATTGTTTCCCCAAAAAAGTTCTACAAATAATAAAAGCCCATAAAAACGACATGTTCGGCTTGGACTAAAATCAACAAGGATGTAACAGTGATAATTACATTTCCTCATTTGGTCAAGCCAAGTTAATCCTGTCCAAAAGTGCATAAATACCCAGCAGTAATGGTTTATTATGCCCTAAATATCAAACTGTGCACACTGCAGACAGCTAAAGCAGGCAGCCTTACTTTTAGCTTTCTTCGTGAATTAAACTTCCTCAGCTGTTCCACTGTTTCAGGAAGGTGGATCTTGTAGGCATAGCGGTCTCTCTCCTGAAATGTACACATACACACATAATTTGAATTCCTTCCACATCTTATAGGACATTTATACAGTCCTGTTCAAAAAGTGTCCAAATCCAAAATTCAAAATATTTTAATGGTCATAATGGCAAATCATTGGTCAGAAAATCAGCAAGAAGTAAGAAAATGCTCTTCTGAGACCAGAGCTTGTTTTCTTGATGCAGTGAAGTGTTGGGTGAAAAAGCTAAAAAAAGAGAAATGTACTTAATACACTTTTTATTCATAAAGTTAAAAGAATATTTTTTATACATATAAATATCTTCTGGTTTGTTTATGTCTTATTTCGTAATCTATCACACCTGATATTGCCCAACACAAACCTGAACACAAGCTCCTAAACAGAACCAGGAGTCACAGATATCTACAGGTACAGATATACAACATGGCTTGTGAGCAAGGGTGTAACCTTGGGTCAAACATTGGGGGGGGTTGACCTGTCTGCCTATTTATTTATTAAATCATCTACTTTCCTAAAAGGATTCAGGAAATTTTGGGTTAACCATATTAGAAATACATTGTAATGCTTTTACTATGTATTTATTTAACTTTCTTTGTATTTACTCTGCACCTTAAACAATTAAGAAATGCAGAGCTAGCTAACGGAGCTAGCTAAAATACCTGAACGTTTATTCATAGTGTGTCTGATACACAGCGGCATAGTTATTAAATCATCAGCTAACAATACATAAACATTTACCTCATTTTGATTTTTCCGCTTTTTACACGGCGGTGTTGTCAACCAACAATGAGAAAATGTTTTTTTGTCCACTTTTTGGTGCTCTTTTCATTTTTTCTTACGACACCCACTCCCCCAGCAGCGGTCAGGGTTGCCAGGTCCAGCAAAAATATCCAGTCCAAAGTCAGTCTAAAACCCGCCCTTCAGAAGCTTGAACTAGCCCAAAATATGTCTGTCACACGTTTGAAGCAAATGGCAAAACAACTATGAGTGTACGACTTAGTATTTTGTTTATAAGGCATTATTTTATTTATTACGCTTGAATTTTCACCCGCGACTGGATTTTCAAACAAGTCCAATTTGGCGTGAAACCTCGAACCTGGCAACCCTGCAAACGGCGAGCGCTGCTGCTTGGTAGAGGTTGAATCATACCAAGTTTTTGTGGGGAAAGGGGGGGTTACATTACCAAATGATTAAACGTGCTAGTAATGAACAAGTTATTCATGAAAGATGTTTTTGTAAATTGAAATTATGTGACTTTATTGGGGGGGTTATAGTGATTGGATCAGATTATTGGGGGGGTCATTATCCCCCTATCCCCCCCGCAAATTACGCGCATGCTTGTGAGTACTATTTTAGTAGTTTTATATTTTAATAGCAGGCTTACTATTGAGCCATTTACATTGCATAATAATGCAATAGAATAATATTTATATACAAAAGTTCACCAGTTCATTTATTAGCTTATTCAGTGCAGAACATATTGCATAGAATTTAAACAACTAAATAAATCAAAGCTGTTCAGCATTGTTCAGTAATTCTTGCACTGATACAACTGTATCAGCACTGTTACTGATGACAGTCTACCTTCATCTACTCTAAACACCATTTATATGTAAAATATCACAGCTTTCACAAACCTTCAAGCAGCAATGTAATATGTAACATATGTAACATGGAATGCAGCGGTGCCTGAAAGCATGAACACTTTAGAATGTAATATACAGTATTTCTGAAAAAAAAAAAAAGGTTTTCAGATTTTCACTGAAGTCTCTCAAACTCTAGCACAGGATCACAAAAGGACTGTGTGGGGAGGCGTTATGGGTGAGAGTTGTAACCACGATGACAAATTAAAGAATCAGCTCTCAGACTTCCTGTCTGAAAATATGTACAGTTCTGCTTGAAGGTTTGCAAGCCCTTTAGATTTTTTTTTCTGCATAATCTTCCCACATCAGATGAACCCAATAAAACAAATAAAACTAAAACATTATACTGGATCATTTATTGAGAAAAATGATCCAACATATCATATTTGTGACTAGTAAAAGAATGTGAACTTCTTAGCAATTCATTTGGGGGTGAAATTACGGTCAAGTGTGTCAATTTTCAATCAGTAGGATGAATCAGGTGTGTGTATATTTAAAGAATAAGCATCTATCAGAGTGTGATATTCACAACAGATGTTTGTGAAAGTATACTGTGGCATGAATAAAGGAGATATAACGCAGTGCACACCTTCAGCCAGGGATGGTTGAGGGCCTCGTACACAGTGATCCTCTCAGCAGGGTCCAGCATCAACATGCGTCGCACCAAGTCTTTGGCACTTTCTGAGATGTGACCCCACTGCCGTGGATTCATCTGGAGAAACACATAAAACATACAGAGAGACCTTTGAGAGAGGCGACTATTACTATGACTTATGTAGGAAGGATGAGCTGTGAAAGCTACACTACCCCCACATTACCACAAATATAGTTATACAATAGTTAAAGTGCCATTCTATTGCTTTTTTAAGACAAAGTTAACACATCGTTAACATAGGCGATGCTTCTGTACTTACTCCTTTGTCTACCAACTGCCTTGTGTTACTTCCAAAGATCTCAGATTTAGATTCATCAAAACCATATTTGACACCACAGATTTCCAGTTTTAATGCTCTAGTGCAAATGTGAAATCTAAACAAGAGTGGAGCACAGACGAGCACTTTTAATACTATTCATTTGATGATGACTGTTTTGGTGCTCTACCAGATTGCTTGGATATTTCTCTGCGTCTTTTAATATTCGTAATATTTTTAAAATTCATCTCTTTTATACTCCAGGTTTGGAATATCTTCAGACATATATCCTCAATTTTAGATGCACATCTGTTTGATTGCTTTTATTGTGAAAAATAAGCTAGCATATCCTCAAAGAACAGTTTTGTGTATGTTCTGAATTTAACATGGGAATAAAATGTGGCTTGTGCAAAAGGTATGGCATATTAAGTATCACATTTATTACATGTTCAGCAAATACATTACTGCTTAAAAGTCTGGGGCCAGAATTTTCTATGACGACACAGATGGAAACTGCTTCTTCTAGCTGTTTTAAGACTCTGATAAAATCCACAAATGCTGCTGACGTAGATACTCAGTCTTCTATAATAGAACATTGAGGTAGGACAGTGTCAATGGTTTTTAGCTCAGTTTCAGTGTCTCCCACAAATTGTTGTTGTTATTGAGTTTATAGGCTTTAGATTTACTTGTGTGTTACTTTTCACCAGACGTTTAGCATATATTTTGTATAAGACATAACAGGATGTAGGGATACTGTGGGTACATTCAAATAGGAGAACAAACACCATATAGACTAGAATAAGAAATATTAGTCAATAAAGGCAACCTCACTAAAGACTGTATTCAGTAGAATCAGAGATATTCTTTGAAAAAGAAAAAGTGAAAATATCTTGTTCAGCACTGAATACAAGTTGAAGTGAAATAAGTTCTGTAATAGCACTAATACTTGCTCAAAGCACATATTCATCATGTTTCTCCCTACACAGTAAATCTGCCAGTGTTAAATCAACACTATTAGTGTTACATTTTGACACCCTCAGTGTTAATTTAACTCTAATAGTGTTGATTTAACACTGACAGATTTACTGTGTATTCCCCATGATGCTTTGTACAAACTATGTGCTATTTTCAGTTGAGAGTAAACAGTTGTCCTAAAGCTTATAAACTCACTCTCTACAACTTGTGGGAGACACTGAAACTGAGCTAAGACAAAGTGACACTGTTCTACCTCACTGTTCTACTACAGAGGACTGAGCATCTGCAGCAGCAGCATTTGTGGATTTTATCAGAGCCTCAAAATGGCTACAAAAATATTTCCAGTATGTGCTGTTGTGAAAAAATCTGAGTGACTCCAAACTTCTGAACCTTATTTTAGAAAATCAACAAAAATGTCAGATTATCACAATCCAAACTTTTGCTTACGGTTACATTTAGTTTGTAAAGTCAGTAAGGCAATGACCATTATATTTAAATTGTAGTTCCTAGCATTCATTATTTAGTACCTGATATGTGTCTGTCACTTCTCTTTACTGTTACAGAAGCATCAGTGCCAGCACAGTGGTTCAGATTTAGTATGAATTACACAACCTAATTTACTACCTTGTATTTGCCCTTAATAATGGCTTCAAACAGGCGCTCTTTAGTGCCATAGAAGGGCAGGCAGCCGCTGAGCAGGATGAAGAGGATGACCCCACATCCCCACACGTCCACTGGCTTCCCATAGGGTTCTCTCTTCACCACCTCAGGAGCCATGAAGTGAGGGGTTCCTACCCGACCTGTAGCACACATAACATATACAATATAAACAGATACACTAGCAGCACTTGTGACTGTAAATAGTCATCACTACAGTTTATAGAAAGCAAGACCTGTATTAGTGTATCTGTGCAGTGCTAAAATACAATACATATTTAGACTGAACAAGAAGTGAATAGACTATAATCCAAATGATCATCTAAAGTGATATACATTATATGTAAAAAAAATATCAGGATACCTGCTCATTCATAGTTTCCTCCAAAATCAAAGGTATTAAAATGATTTATTCTGTTTTTGCACATGCAAGTGAGAAAGGGAGAGAGATGGGGTGTGCAGAGAGAGAGAGAGAGAGAGAGAGAGAGAGAGAGAGACTGACATGAAAAGAGAGCCTCTGTGTTTTTCAATGGTCAGCACCACCACAGAGCAGGTAATATTTGAGTGGTGGATCATTCTCAGCACTGCAGTGACACCAACGTGGTGGTGGTGTGTGTGTCGTGCTGGTATCAGACACAGCAGGACGGCTGCAGATTTTAAACACAATGTTAGTTCACTGTTGGTCGACCTGGTAGATGTATAGTCAGAGACAGCGGCTCAGTATCTGATTAACTCACACCAGTGCAACTCACTAACATGTCGGTGTCACTGCTGAGTGCTGAGATAAGTTATGTGTTGGAAGTCACATGTTGCGATAATGATCATTTTCACTTTTTCAATAAAGAAAGTTGTTGACATTAAAATGTCACTCTTTTCTGATGGCTGACATTTACTCCCCTGTCAGTTTTTATTTTCATGGTTATGACATTAACATACCATAAAAAATAAAAACTCAAAAACATTTACTGGTATTTTATGATATTTTACATAAACGAGCTAAAATAATAAAAAAAATTATCTCCTTTTCATGTTTAAAATTGTGTTTTTGAAGTTGTGATGGGAATAAAATTTTGTTATGCCTCTTCACATAAAAGCATAGAAACATTATCTTGACCTAATTAAAATAAAAATGATTACTAACAGTATTTTTTAAATTAATCTGTGAGGAAGTGATTGTAAATGTAAAAAAATGTAAAAAAGTTGAAATGAAATCATATTGTAGCCAATAAATCTGTGAATAAAAAGCATAATGTCAGTGAGTAGCTCTTTCAACCTGGCTATGCTGTGTATCTACAAATCACATCTATAAATTTGTCAGATTTGTAAATCTTGTTCATTCATTTGGCCAAACAGCTGGATGGTTAAAGCATGATGAAATGCAGATGATTCCTATAAATACAGTGTGTGATAATGCAGGTTTAAGGTTGTGTGTATATCAATACGGCTGATACAGAGATTATTTTAGAGATTAATAAGAATAAACAAGCAGAGGTCTAGTTAACATGACTAATGTAGGCTGTGTGTAAATTTTTGTATAATTTATTTGTATGTAACAGACCCCTTCAAATACTATGTACTTGGATGTAGAGCACATTGTAATTAAAAGTAGCTAGTTAATAATCATATCAGATATATAACCTCATCACAATGTTTGCTTCAATGCTGCAAGAACATAGACCACAACAGGATCCTGCCTGAGGATAAATCTTATAAAAGCATAATAAACAAGGTTTCAAGGGGTTAAAGCTTCCACACGCACCTGCGTATATAGGACATATACAAAGTCTGTGTATCTGTATGACTTTCAGTTCTCAGTTCGGATAAAAGTGAAAAAGGATGCCTTAGTAATTAAGCTGAGACATGGCGGGGGGTCTCCAATATGTGTTTTAAGTAACCTCACTTGAATTTAAAAGGTTAAGCTACATAGAAAGGGGAAGCCCTCACAAGATATCAGCAGTGGCCTGCTATGTAGCAAGACAGGAAGCTAGTGTACAAATACCCTCATGCACATCAAAACATTCACAAAATTGCAGTTCAACTTAATCATCATACAGCTTTGAGAACATGTTGGCTATGTTTTGGAAGCAACCAACTTTGTTCATGAATTTTAGATTTTCAATAACCATAACACTGAATATCAACTCCAAAATATCATCACAGCTGTGAAGTATGGTGGAGGGAGTGTAATAGTGTGGAGTTTTTCTTTTTTGTTAAATCAGGGTCTGGATGGCTTGCAGGCACAAATGACCCAATGAACTCCAAGCTGTGTCAGAAAATCAATAACAGAGCAGCACGAACAGAAGTATTTTTTTAATAAAGAGTGTGTCACATATCTCAGTTCTGCTGAAATGTTGTGGTCTGTTCTGAAACCAGCTGTTCATAAAAAATGACAAAAATATACATGAACTGAAAAAAATCTTTAGAGAAATGGTTCAAAACACAAGTAGTACTGTTCATGAGGTAGAAAAAAATTTTATGTTACAAATCAAAGGCTCATCAAATATATATGATGATATGTTTATGGTCTGCAGTTCCCTACTGAGCATTCTTTCAGAAATTGATTGTCATGTGAATGACCTGTGTTGATCTAGAAGTAATTCTTACCAGGAAGTTAAGTGACTTTCATTCACAAGCCGTGAATCCCACAAGCATTCGATGTCAATCAGTTCAAATTCTGATGAGTATTTCCTGTAGACTTGGATTTATGCCACTGCTGGTAGACTTGTATGACTGTATAATATTTGGCATCCAAATCTCTTAAAATCACTCAGTTTTTGACAAACATTAACATCTCCTTTGTGACCCATTTTCCACATATCAGATGAGATGTTCACTGGACTATACCACCTCTTCTCAATCTTTGATTCACATTGCACAGCCCAACTATACTCATTTAATCCCATCTATAGCAGTTTAAACATACTAGCATCTTAAACACACATGCATGTTGCATAATAGATTAATGAATGAATGTATTACTTCTCGTTTACTTAGTTGCCCCTGTTCATTACATCGCTGCCTTTATTCATAAATCTAAAATACAGTGTAAATGCTCTATGTGCTGGTAAAATCACAGCTTAAACTGATGACTGCAGGTTGGTGGTGCTTACCTCCTGCTACGAGTCCTGACTCTCCAAGCTGTATAGCAACACCAAAGCCACCCAACTTCACAGGAGCTGAATTCTCCTTCGATGCCAGCAACACACAATGGGGCTGTAAGAGAAAGAAAACAACACACATGTTGAACAACTGCATTATAGAGTGTGTTGATTGTAAAGCGTCCTTGGGTTTGAGAAAGGCTTTATGGTGAGTAAAATAAAGAATACAAAACTATAGAGAATGATGAGTGCAGTTAGCAGTATAATGTAGCAGTTTAATTACAATATTTGATGTTTGCTGAGGACACTGAGATAATTTAAGAAAACATTCGTTATAAGATCACGAGTAGCTCACATCAGATATAAAATAAACCTTTAAACAAAGAACAAAGATTTTTCCCAAACAGTGTAATGTGGTTGGTTGGCACTTGTAAAAAGCCTAAATACTGGTCTTGGTCAACAGGAGCATATTTAAAGAAAAAAAAAAGATACTGCTATCTCAACCAGCCAGATGTTGAAAGGCTGTAGAGTATCGGAACATGTGGTAGTGTGGTTTTTTTTTAAAAGTGGTTGCTGCTTCCTCTTCTTGTCTCAACAAAGTCTACTACCCTTTTCGTGTACTAGTGGTGATCGGTGCATCTAGCAGCCAGGGCAAAGTGATTTAAACAGAGAAACTGAAAAGAGAACTTAAGTTCTCTTATTAAAAGGGAATTTTGTCTGATTCCTGGGTGTTTTTAGGCTTCTCTCTAAAGTGTAGGCAAGAAATGGTGTTCAATCTTTGCTCCTGCTCCTGAAATCGTGGAACAGTAATTGGAACCTTTCCAGCGAGAATTCACACAGTGAGTAATGTAGCATTGCCTAATTATTGTATTTACCTGACATGACCTAATGTGTCCTCTGTTTGTCCGTGCTTTATAAGTCATTCCATTACGCACGTTAAGAGTGTACTGCTGCTGTTTAAATACTCATTGTACTCATCTCATCCCAACTAGTGCAATACCTACTACTGCTGTATAAATATGTAAATAGATATACTACTCTTAGACTACCTTGGATCACCCACCTACCTTTATTTTTGCCTGTCAGTTTATGCGGAATTACATATCCTGTTACTGTAACACTGCAATCTGTCTATCAGTCTATCTACCACTGAGGTTAAAGGTTTATAAAAACCTTGGCTAAAAACATTTAATATCATTTTTTTTTTAAAAAATTTGGCAAGTAAATTGGGGCAACTACTTCATTCACAGTCATTTTAAAACAATTGATTAGACTAGGTGGATTTATTTCAATTTAAATTCACTAGATCAGATTTTCAGTGATCAACATTATGCAGACATCAAGTCTTTTGGGTTTCACAAATTGATGTAATGACCTTTAGAAGCAACTGTTAAATTAAGAGTTAATTATTGCCTCTATGAAGATATTTAAGAGCTTAGGATTATACCCAGTGCTCTTTACTGATAGAATAGGAAAAGTGAAGCAACTCAGCCTAGGCATTACAAAATATCTATCTATTTACAGTATCTATCTACCTACCTACCTACAATCCACTCATCTATCTCTTCATCCATCCCTCCATTTACCTACCTATCCATTCATTCATCTACCTACCTACCAGCCTACCTATCTACTCATCTATCTGTCTGTCTATCTGCCTACCAATGCACTCATCTATCAATCCATCTATCTATCCATCTATTCATCCACCTACCTGCCTACCTACTCACCCAACAATGCATCTACCTATACCTACCTACTAACTGGCAGTAGTTCAAAAAGACAAAAACAAGGATGGCCTTGTGATTTCTACCTTTTTATACTTGTAAGTTAGCTTCAGAGTATTCATCTCTAAAACATTATGTATTTTGTTAGTCAACATGTGAAAGTAGTGTGGGAAACGCAAGCAGAAGTATGACATATTGACATTAACGATCTGTCTTTTTTCCCCAAAAGGTCTGACATTTAGAACAGATGTAATGGAAAACCAAAGTGCTGAAAATTTCCAAAACACCTCCATTTCATTCAGCAGTCTGACGGGATCTCAACATCAAGACAACTACAGTTCAGATATCTACAGCAGTCTCTCAGTCCCACTGGCTGTCTTCTACTCAATGTTCTTTTTGCTGGGCTTAACTGGCAACCTCCTGGCCTTGTGGGTGTTCCTGCGTCTGCACTCCAAAAAGAATTCAGTACGTGTTTTCCTCATTAACTTGGCTGCAGCAGACTTACTCTTTATGGTCTGCCTGCCCTTCCGGATAGCCTACCATGCTAATCATGATCGCTGGGTCTTGGGAGGAGTATTCTGTAGTGTGGTGGGCAATGTCTTCTACATGAACATGTACATTAGCATTGCAGTGCTGGGGCTCATTAGTATTGACCGTTACCTGAAGCTGCAAAAGAGGCGGAGGTTTCTCAATAGTAGGCAGAGCATGCTTGCATGCTGCTTTCTCTGGGTGATATCTATTGCTGCGACAATGCTAATGATTGATTTTACTGGGAATAACAAGGAATCCACTAAGTGTTTCCAGTACAAACGGCTGACAAATGTCGAATGGAAAGCCTACATCAACTTCGCCATTGTTTTATTCTTCTGGATGGTTTATGGTGCTCTTGTAATGTGTTATGGGAAGATTGCAATGGGACTGCTGAAGGTGTCTCGTGAGAAGCCAGATCTTCCAAATGCAGCCAAGTACAGCAGAACAGCTAAGAAGTCCTTCTTTGTTCTCTTTCTTTTCACCATTTGCTTTGTGCCCTATCACCTTGTGAGGATCTTCTACATCGTGTCACAGATCACAAATGTCTCAAACGATTGGACACACAAACTGTACAAAACCAACGAGATAGCTCTGCTCCTTTCTGCCTTCAACAGCTGTCTGGATCCAGTTATGTACTTTGTACTGTGTGGCTCAGTGCGCAGAGTGGTGGTACAGGTATTGTGTAAAAACATCTGTCTTGGGTCTTCTGACAGCTCCAGCACCTCCAGTAATGAGAATGGAAGAACTCAAAGGGAGCAACTCACAGAGAGTGACATCAATCGAAAGAAGTTTTCCATTCAGAGCACTTCTCCTGATATCTGACTCTTCTGATTTAGGACTTCACACAATTAACACATGAGCAGTAATGAACTGACAGCTAAGAGCATCATTAACAACAATTATCATTATGCTATATGTTCCACTGTGTTTGCTTAAAACATTAAAGCAAGAAAAATTCAGATGTAATAAGCAAGAGATCACACTGTTTTACTTTAATTCTTCTTCTTAAAACACTATGGCTAAATATCTAGTCTGTCCATTTTTCAGATTTTAAAGCTGACTCATAAGAAACTATTTTTTAGACGTAGCAAAAAGGTTACATTTTATTTCTCTTTTGAAGCTGATTTTATCACTGCGATGATGTTAAAAATACATTTTGACAAGGAATTAATAAATAAAAGATGAATAAAGACTGCTTTCAAGTATTAGGATGATTACTCCTGAGGTATTGTTTGAACATTCAGACCAAGGTATTCAGGATCTATTTAACCATGTCTAAATCCTGCACTGATGCCAGTTTGCAATTAAATTTAGTTCTGTGTACACTTGCTGTATGTGAAATGGCAATAAAGTTTGTCTAAGTCTAAATCTAAGTCTAAGCAGCTTTACATACTAGTGCATTTCCAAAAATGAGAATATTGTGAAGTTTTTATGTTTATAATTGAATTTAAAAGGTAAACTGTAATGGCTAGGTAAACTTATTATGAATAGGTGTGGAGACGAATGCTGCGGTGGATCCAAAAAAGCAAGACTTTATTTCACAGAACTTGAAATCAAAACTAAAGAATATGAGGCTATGGTAACAATTAAGGCTTTGACTAACATACAATGACTGACAAGACTGGGAAACACTAGGGTACCTTTATACAAAGCATAATTAGACTGGGAATAAGGAAGCAGGGCTGTGCGATGATGAGACATGATGTGTGGGGACAAGACATGGTACGTGGACAAAGTAAACAAATGAGGCACGTAGACTGAGACGGGGCTGTGGTGGGAGGTTTCACACATATTTAAAGCATTTTTTTATGCTGATACTGTTTGTATTGTAATTTACTCAAAATCTAAATATGAAATAATTTAAGATTCTGGATATCTGATTTTGTTGTAAGTCACACTGGTCAATATTAAAACAAAAAGACATGAAATGTCACTATGTGCAATGGATATAAAATACTGTTTACGTTTTCAAATTTAATTATGAATAACAACTTTTTCCACAATATTCAGTACAAAACCTGAGAAAATGTTCATTACTACATACATTACTATGGAAAGATGTACAAATATAATAACATTCTGGCAATGTATTAATATATGTTTTAGAAAGCAACTCCTGGAAGAATAATGTAACAGCAGGTCAAAATACGCAGAGACACTTAAAAAGGATTGCAAGCAGAAGCTGCCCTCTACTGGCAGAACTACTGCAATAGCTGACATACATATATTACACTGTGTGAAATACAGTACAGTGTGAAATGTCCAAATTTGAGATGCAGATGATGCAAAGTACAACTTTAATAAATCACTATATTCTTCATGTACAATACTGTGATGTGCCAAAAGCCAAAATCAAAACAAGCAAATAGAATTTACACAAATGAGGCATCAAAACAAGTGCAGAGCTTCTACATCAGAAAAAAGTGCAGGATGTGGTCAGGAGAGAAGCTTCCTAGTTCCCATATGAAAATAACAAACCCTCCCCTTTGGGGCTCATGCACTGAAGTTGCAATCAGAATGCAAGCAGTGCATCTACAGTCAAGAGGAAACCAGCAAGAACACAAAACCAGTATGTCAAATTTTAGTGGTAATGCTACACATTTTACAGAAATCAGTGGAGCACACGACAATGAAAGGTAAAGGTCCCACTGCTCTTATTTCCTATTTATCATTCGTCAATATTTGGAGAAAGATGATAAACTAACTACATTTTTTCAGGTGAAGACCTGAGCAGTGATCTCTTTTGCAGGCTGTTCAGGAAGCATAACACATTTGATTAGCATTAATTTATGCAACAAACTGTTTATCTGCAGCAGTATCACATCAAAAAATCTGAATGTCCTGAAAAAGCCAACTGTTCATCATTTAATTCAAAAACTCGTCTTTTATATTCATTAAATGTGACATATTTAAGTCTTTTTTGTTTTACTGTAGATCACTTTAGCTTATGATCAGAAATCCAGAATCTCAAATAATAATAATTAAAAATAATTCATATTTTATTTTGAGTTTGAATAAATTACTATTCAAACGGTGTCAACAATAAAACAAAAAAGTCTTGAAGTGTCACTTTACAAGTAATGAATATAAAATATATGAGAGTTTAACTTGAACAGAAGATGTTTTGGTATATCTGTGCTGTTGTAAGATTTGTCAAGATCTTGTATATTACCATAAGCTAGCGTTTTTAAATACCATGTTCTCAGAAACATGTTTATGCACAATTACTGCAAAATAGTAAAACATTGGTTTGTGCACATTAAAATGGTTATATATTTATATTCAAATGAAGAAACATTATCATACTGTATTGTCATTTTGAGAATCATTTTAAAAATGTGTAATTTCACCACAAATGTCTGAACTTTGGTATTTCTGTGCTGTTGCGTTTCCTCTATTCTAATAAAACTCATCAGACAATTATCAAGCCTTCACAAGCAAAGTTCAGCCTGATAAAACAGAAGATGCAAAACATGTCTAATGACTTTCAAGTCAAATATTAACAACGGAAAACAATGAGACAACAAAGATATTTAAGGAAGTCTTAAGGACTTAAGGAAATATGTGAGCACTGAAGTGTGACAAACAATGAACATCATTTATTTATAAATGAACTTGGAAGTCAATCACAATATCAGTGTATCTGTAGATCCTGTTTTCTTACTTCCTTTAAAAAATGGTTACACTATAAATACAATTTGATTTGGTTTTAAATACATTTATATAAACAGAATTATGAGAAATGAAACATTGATGTTCGGAGAAACTCAGTGTTCTTTGCTCTCACTGTTCTTGCAGAAGGTGTTTCCTGAAGCCAGAATGGTACCACATCACTGTTTTGCCTTGGGTCTATCTCTCACTGGCTCTCTTGGGCTTTCTGACCAATGGACTTGCCATGCAGGACCTCCGGCGGTCTGAGAAGACACCCACCATCATCTTCACATTAAACATAGTGGTGTCGGATTTACTGGTCTGTTCCAGCTACCTGTTCAGAACAGCCTACTATGACAGTAGTTTAGATTGGCAAGAAGGAAGTGCAATTTGCTTGGCTACAGAATTTATAATGAAATCGTACTTTAACATCAACATTTACTGTAACATGAGTTTCTTGCTGTGGACCAGCATTAACCGCTATGCTACAGTGGTTCAACCACGCTGGAGATTTTTCCAAGCCTTCAAGTGTCCACGGCTCTGTTGGATCATCTGCCTCATCACCTGGATTTTGGGAATCTCAATTGTTATTGGCCCTGCAGGATATAAAGTAAGATGTGCTTCCACAAGTCAAGGGAATAAGACCTGCTTTGACCAAGTGGTGAACAAAAACAGTGAACAGTTTAAAGGTTTTCATTGCATGGGTGTGGGATTCTTCTTCTTCATCCTGGCCTTGATGTTGCTCAGTTATACCCGGCTGATCTTCCACCTGCAGAAAGTCAGAGGGGGAAGCATGGTAGGTGCAGGACTTGGGCCTGGAGGAGGTCTGAAGGTGAGAAGAAAGATCCTGGCATCTGTGGTGCTCTTTGTGACCTGTTTCCTGCCATTTCATGTACAAAAGATCAAAACAATGACCTTGTTAGATAGCAAAGACTGCGAACAGAAGAAAGAAGATTTCAGGGTGAAGACCTTCACCATCTTAGTTGCAGCATTCAGCTGTTGCCTGCATCCAATGCTGCACCTGATGCTGCGCTTGCCTTGCTGCCGTGTAAAACGCAACATTAGAACGCATCCTAAACCGGACATCTCACGGAGCCAAGTCACACCTAATATACACACCACTGAGCTGACACATTTTAAATAGAAGCAATAGTAAGACTTCTATATAGACTTTCATTGAGAAATATACTTGATTTAATCTCAACATTACAATAAAATGACTTTTCTCTGAGGAAATCAATATGAGAAACCTGCTCTTAGTGTTCTTACAGATACTCTGTACAAAAGTCAGAGAACATTATTTTCTTTATTTAAACTCCAGATATTCAGTAATTATGTTTAATGTTGAACTTTTTTTTAATTTTCAGCAAATTACTGCTAAAACGTTCAGAAAATTACTAAACAGAATCCTTTTATTTTTCAATACAGTATTTAGTATGTTTCCTTTATATCTGCTTCCCTACTTATTCCGAGAGCTTCAGTCAGAAAAGACATATTTCAAAGTCTCTTTCCCAGCTTCAGTGGTGTACAGTATTGCCTTCTGTTAACAACGATCTCTGATTCAGACTCATCACATGATTTAACCTTATTCCACATAGCAGATATTTTAATGTTCTAGTGCATATTTTCTTACTTTTCCTATATTTTTATTTATTTATTTTTTTTGTATTTCATTTTCTCATTGATGGCTTTTTTCATCACCACATCCTTATCGATCTTTATCTTCTCAGAGTGGAAAGACTTGTGATTGTTAACAGGAGTCTCATCTTTTAATTTGATAAACTCCAGTGTAGAAAATTACAGTTTTTTCATATTATTTTCCTTTAAAAATTGTCCTCAGAAATATTTCCTTTAGTCATTGTAAATGCATATGAAAAAGACATATATAAAGTTGCTAAGATGTCGTTGAGTAGTTGCTTCTGTGAATGAAAAACAAGTACTGATGACAAATGTAAGGAATGACGAAAACTATTATTGTTATTATTATTATTATTATTATTATTACTACTACTAATACTATTATTTCAGAGAAGTTGTCTATGACTGGGACTTAACTGAAAATATAGTTTCTGCAGACATATGCACTTGCTCATTCAACACATGAATACTTCATTCATACATAACATCTTCTAACAGACAGATAACCATTCTATAACTGAATGATAACATCCACTGATTACATAAATCTGTAAACGGTGAAGCACATACAGCCATGTGAATGACAAGTTAGACCTTGTATGTATCAAGATATATTACAAAATCCATCTGGCCATTAGCAGGTCTTAAAGTCAACCTCATTTGAACAACACACAACAGATTCCACTGTGTCATTAATTGTTTTATTTAAAATGAAGCCAAAACTGAGCCCCGAGTCAAAAAGTGAATAAATAGCTGGTAGAACCACCTTCAGCAGGAATACCTTGTAGTTAGCATTTTCTGTATGATTTTATCAGTCTTTCACATTACTCTGGAAAAAGTCTGGCTCACTCTTCTTCACAGCACTGCTTCAGTTCATTGAGGTTTGTAGGTATTTGTTTATTCACAGTTCTCTTAAAGTCCTGAGACAATACTTCAACTGAGTCACTAACACTCCTGATTCCTTTTTTAGCCATTCTGTGGTTGCTGGTGTGCTTTAGATCATTGTCCTTTTGTATGACCCAATGTCAGCCAAGCTTTAATTGTCAGAAAGATGTCCTCACATTTGACTCTAGAATACTTTGGTGTACAGAGGAGTTCATGTTCGACTTGATTACTGCACAGTGTCCATGTCCTATGGCTGCAAAACAAGCCCAAAATCATCACCCCTCCCCCATCGTGCTTGGTGGTTGGTATGAGGTATTTGTGCCGATATGCTGTGTTTGGTTCTTGCCAAATGTGGTGCTGTGCATTATGGACAAACATCTCCATTTTCACTTCATCTGTCCAAATGACATTGTTCCAGAAGTACTGTGGTTTGTTCAGATGCAACTTTCTCCTGGCTACATTATAAAACAAGTGATACTTCTTGTAAGAAGGCTGTGAACACGAGGAGAAGGAAGCAGGCTGAATACAGAAACTGAGGATTCATTGTTCAAAAGACAAACACAACAAGCAATGTGGCTTTGAAACAAAACAAACGACTGTGGCTTGACAAACGTGGCTAGAGCTTGATGAGATACACACAGATCCTGACATGGAGACAAAGACTACTAAGAACACAGAGAACGTGGAACACAAAGAGACAAGCATGAATACACAGAATGACCGACAAAGACTATGAAACATGAGGTTGCTTTTAAACAGTACATGATTAGGTGATATGAGAGGGATGTGAGTAACAAGACAGACAGGTGTTTACAATGGACAAGACTAGGGGCATGACATGAAAGACAAAGATGCGCATGGCACACATGTGACAAAACATGGGGGCGTGGCTCGTGACGCTGCGTCAGGCGGAAGGTCACACTTCTTCAGTCTTTTTCTAATTGTTCTGTTATGGGCTTGAACAGTTAACATGCTAACTGAGGCCTGTAGTGTAGCACTTAACTTTTTTTTATTTAGGGATATCCACTTCTGGGAAGACTGGCAACTATCCTGAATGTTTTTTACTTGTGAATAATTAAATTTTGCTCATTGTAAAATAATCGGAAATTTGCTCATTGTAAAATAGTTTGGAAATGGCTTTATAACCCTCCCCAGACTGATGGGCAGAAACAATTGCTTCTCTAAGATCATTACTGATATATTTCCTCCTTGGCATGGTGTTAACACACTTGAATGCTTCAGACCAGCAAACAGTCAAAACGTAGCTTTTACAGAGTTGGTCACATTTGCAGATGTTATATTAATAAAGGGCATTTGATTTGCAGCATCTGGATGATACTCGCCCTCTTGATTCCTATAGAAGCGGTAGGGATGTATTTAGGTTTTCAGACACTGCTTCTGCATTTGTTTTTGTTAAACAAATAAAGACACAGTATAATTTCTCATGTGTTGTTGTTCATCTTAGGTTGTATTTATCCAATTTTAAGAGCTTCTGTTGACCAGATGTACTATAATTATGTCCTGACATGTAAAACCATAGAATTCAAAGTGGGTGTACTTTGTTTTTCACATGGATGTACACTTACTGGACATTATTTTAGAAACCCTGACCTCTGAATGTTTCTGATGCCAGTTAGAGATATGGTGATGGAAATGTTATGTAAATGTATTAGTCACTCAATAGTTCTTCATAAATGGTCAGTGTTTGCCCATCTAACTGCCCTTACCTGTATTGTGGGGTCACTTTTAACTGAGCACAGACACCAAAAACAGCAACAGTGTCACTGTACCTGCACTGTACCAGGAACAACTTAATAAAGTGGCCAGTGAGCATCAGGCAGGTTTTAAGGTGAATGTTTAGTTTGAAAGCATTCAATAAATGTTAAAAAAAATTCTTTATTATTTTTATATATTATTTATTTAAGCAAACTTTTTAAAATGTTCTCTGTCATATCATGTCATGTCATCAAAAGCATACAATGGCTTTGTCATGTTTTTTTCTTTGTTGTAATGCACTATTGTGTCCAGAAGAGGCTGACAACTTGACATTTTGCCATACAAGTCAAAAGCTGACTTAAGTGCTACAGATCTTGTTATCAAAGTCAAAGTAGCTCCTTTCAACACAAATGAATCACAACAAAAGAGAACTGCACAGGAGTAATAAATCAACCTTTATAGTCCTAAAAATAAAAACTAATAATTAAGCAAATATTTATCAAATAAAAAGGCAGCAAGCTTTACAGTCATACCTAAGCTCTGACAGACACAAAGTAAAGATGATAAGCATTGCAACATATGCAGATGGAATACTATGTTTAGGTTTTCACAGACAGTAAAACAACGGAAGACAGAAATTAGCATGACATAGAACTGTATATAAAAGTCTGCTGTTTGAAGAAGAGCAAGGGAATAACATCAGAAAACAGAAGTGAGTCTACATCCTCTGGTTTGCATTTTACTTCGTAAAGAAACGTGACGGAAGCACAACACCACAGACATACAGCAGCACAGCAGCTCACGGGTGTTTCTCACAGGGTAAGTGGATATTAATTACAAATGCTATTATTAAAAAACTGACTAACACATTTAAAACAAAAAACAAAAAAACTCAGAAGTTACAATAATGCTTCAAAAATATTGCCAATAACAATAAAAAAACTTGGAATATTTTTTTCTAAAAAGCATGAATATTCATAGAATGGCATTGTTATACAGAGAAAATATAGTTAGGACTAGTTATTCATATCCATTTCAAGTTTTTTGATGGACCAAACATTTGGGTTTTTTTTTTTGGCTGGAAATGATAAAGAAGCGACAAATGCCAGTAAGATATTGTGCTAGAGGTATTAATGACTATGGAAATCAGGTTTGGACTCTAGCTGGCCCACTCTAAAATGCTGATAATGCTTTCTGTTGACCATACCTTCACTACTTTGGTTGTATGTTTTGAACCACTGTCTTTTTGGAAGGTCCAGTTCTGCATACTGCCTGATGTTTACCTCCAGAATTAAAGTAGTCCTAGTACTATCAATTTTAAAGAATTTTAAAGTAGTTTTTTTTCTCATGATGCCATTTACTTTGACATGGCTGCCTCACCCACTGGCTAATAAAACAAAAATATTGCATTCTCACCACCATGATTGACTGTTCTTGAATGATTCACCTTTCCATTCCCAAATGAAAGTCAAACAACCTGGGTTTCAAACAACTCCATGTCTCAAAGCACACAACTGATCATCAAACTTTATTCAGGTAAGGTTTTTGTGTGCCTGTCTTGGACATGTGGAGGCCTCCTTAGTTCACGTCCATGAAGACTAGCTTTGTACATGTTTGTAGGAGTGTCTTCCTTGAGACCAGAACTGCTCAGATTGATCAGGATGGCTTGTTAGTGATGATTGGATTCTTCTTGGTCTCTCACACTACAGTTATTGTAAGCACAGGAATCAATTTAGGCTTATTTTCATGATTGTTCTAAAGTGTGGAACTTGTACTTTGTGATTAGGCTTTGTGCTTTGGTCACTTGCGCTTGAAAACAAAGGGATATGGTTTTATAGCATTTCCTCATGTTATGAGCAGAAACACTGCAACCAGACATCTTCTCCGGGCTCTTTGGCTTCAGCTTTGACTTGCATGGTGATTGATTAGAATGTTCTAGAGCATGCTTAACCATATGGAAAGTTACAGCAGCTTTCTCAAAGATTTTTCAATTCAAAGTTTGAATAATTACTTTTGTGGCATGTTTAGCAAAAATGTGAAAACCCACCAAAAATGTCTCATTTTCATTACCATCTCAAAGCAAGTCTTAACATCTTTTGTCACTTGTTTGTGTGATTTCCAGCCACAAGAAACCAACATATTGAATGAAAAATTCAGTATAAATAAAAACTTGGCATGGCTATGAATGAGGAAAGGAGAAAATCTAATTGTCAATTTCAGTTGAATTTAAGCTCATAGATAGTTTTACAGTGGCTTGCAAAAGTATTCATACCCCTTGAACCTTTTCACATTTTGTCACTTTACAACCACAAACTGAAATGTACTTCCTTGAGATTTTAAATCATAGACCAACACAAAGTACCACATAATTGTGAAGTGGAATGAAAATGATACATGGTTTTCAAAAATTTAATCAAATAAAATCTTAAAAGTGTGAAGTCAATAAGTATTCAACCCCTGTACTCTGATACCTCTAAACAAAATCCAGTGCAATCAATTACCTTCAGAAGTCACTTAATTAGTTAACAGAGTCCAGCTGTGTGTAATTTAGTCTCAGTATAAATACACCTGTTCTGTGAAGGTCTCAGTGGTTTGTTAGAGAACACTAGTGAATTGAACTGCAAACCTACCAAGACATGACCATCCACCTAAACTGACAGATCGAGCAAGGAGAGCACTGGTCAGAGAAGCAGCCAAGAGGCCCATGGTCACTCTGGAGGAGCTGCAGAAATCCACAGCTCAGGTGGGAGAATCTGTACACAGGACAACTATAAGTCTGCACTCCACAAATCTGGCCTTTATGGAAGAGTGGCAAGAATAAAACCATTGTTGAAAGAAAGACATAAGAAGTGCTGTTTACAGTTTGCCAGAAGCCATGTAGATGTAAAGTGACAAAATGTGAAAATGTTCAAGGGGTATGAATACTTTTGCAAGCCACTGTAAATAATTCAAAATTAAAATGAACACATACAACATTTGAACACATACATCATTGTATTTGATTTGATGATTCTTTGTACAGCACTAATTAATATGTTCAAACATTTTTTATTTTTATTTATTAATAACATCGCCATGTACCACTTTGGGATTAGTCTAATCATTCTTATGGAAGCTTTCAATGACCAAAATCGAGACCAACATTATCTTTCTTGTTAATGATGCAAACCGCATCCGGCCTGTTCTTCACGTGGTTGACAAAAATTCAGAATGTTTGCACTCAGTATTGGGTCAACATTGCATAAAAGAAACAAATATAATACAGAGGTAGATGCCTTATGCACCACCTATATGAAGCACTGTTTACTGAATCTGTAAAATGAAACATTTAAAAGATTTTTTTTCTTCTAGGATATTGGTGATCTGGTCCAATGGCAGTCTTTTCCCAGCTCACATCATCTAACACTTCCTCTTGGTTGTGTCAGACCTCCACCACCTTCGTGGTCCTACCCATCCTTTACATTGTAATGTTCTTCACTGGTCTGTCTGGAAATGCCCTCTCACTCTGGGTTTTCATGGCAAAGATCTCAGCCAAATCGCCCACTCACATCTACCTCATCAACCTAGGAATCTCAAACCTGATGCTATGCGTCTCCATGCCTTTCATTGCGGCCTACTACGCTAATGGAAGCAAATGGCCTGAAACCAGTAAAATGTGTCTCCTTGCTATAAATGGTCTGACCCCAGTTTTCCACACCAACATTGGAGTAGGCATGATGATTCTCACTTGGCTGGCATTAAGTCGCTTTGCCACTCTCATGCAGCACAACCATGGACCTCGTCCCAGCAAGTGCACCATCATTTTGCCCAGAGTCTTCTTCAGTAGGTTGCGCCAAACTCCATTTGCTCTTGGGGTGTGCCTGGGCACCTGGGCCATTGTGGCAACTGCAATAATCCCCTCAGTGGTACTTTACTCAGTGAAGGAGACAGAAAGAGCAAAAGATCGCCAAGAACATGTGTGTTACAGTGAAGCTGTGGAGGTTGGCGGCTCAGGCTCTCAGGCTTTTGCAGTGACAGGCATTGTCATGTTCTTCCTTTGCCTCCTTTTAGTGGTAAGTGCCTACATGGCTGTGATCAGGCACTTTTACAGATCAGGAAAAAACACTGTCATTTCTGACAAGCACAAGATCTACGCAAGAGTTTTCCGTAATATTGTGGTAATCCAAATTGTGCTGGTGGTTTGCCTTCTACCATACCATGTCTATAAGGCAGTATTCATCAATATGGCACAATCTGACACTCTGCAAGAAGAAACTCTACCACAATGCCACCCCATATCCATGTATGTGGAGATTAAGAATGTTCTTCTGTGCTTGGCAGCTTTGCGTTGTAGCACAGACCCAATCATGTACTTACTGCTGGACAACACATTTAGAAAGCATGCTCGCAATTTGTTTAGGACGAGCACCAATACACAAGACAGCCATTCGTCAAGGACTATACTTGAATGTGGGCAGTCTGCTCCATGCAACAGCGGGGCTTCAAAAGGTACAATTGCTAATGATGCACATTCATATTCAAAACATTCACAGACCGAACAACAACAACAATAATAATAATAATATAGATTATTTAATTTCATTTCTCACAGTGAAATGCACAGAGGCAAGAAGGGAAATTCAGCCATAAGAGCAGATACTAAACTTTCAATCATTGCATCTTTGTGACTATAAATAGATTATATTGCAATGATAAAAACATTGTGATCATTGTGGACATAGTGTTCTTTTGTGTAAAGGAATTAACATATTTTACATTACTTATACAACCATTTATTTCAGTTTGACAGAAAAAAAGAGAAACAAAATGTAAAACTGTAGATTTATCATGTAGTTACAAGTGAGTCATACCAAAAAATGAAGCAAACAAACTCAACTTCAGCTGCATTCAAGTCATACAAATGAAAAAATCTCAACAGAAAGAACTTATTAAGAGTTTAAGTGCAATTTTATAACAAACCATGTCTGTGACGTCTTTGCTCAACAGAGTAAAATGTAGTGTACTGTTAGTCATGCTTTCAGAATTTGTACTCCATGCTTTTAATAGAGAAATACTTGTTCTGTTATCTGGAGTTTAGCATGCTGGTAATGTCAGGAAAACCTGACTATGCTGAGCTTTCATTGTGATTTACCTTTCACCTAAAAGAAGGCTTCCTAGACTAGAAGTGCTGATCTGATATTAGAGTGCTCTCTTATTTGAATCAGTGCAGGTAGAAACATAAGCTGTACACCTAAAACAGACTGTGCTATAATACTGAAGAGACACTGTGACACGCTCTGGTGCTCTACTTTATTTACAAGTGTTTGTGTGCCTCATTTCTTTGAATGCTTTGCTGTATTCTTCAGAGCAATAAAGACATCCATGAGTAACGTCATGTTTAATGCAAATGTGAAGTCAATGCTAGTCAAGGTTACTTTTGCAAATTCAACAAGTGCAGTACACATCTGCATTTATCCATACAGAGTACCAGTCAAAAGTTTGGACACATTGTTCCTTTTCTCTCCTACATTCTAAATTAATACTGAAGTCATCCAGACTATGAAAGAACACATAAGGAATCATGTAGTAAACAAACAAACCAAAATATGTTTTAGATTTTAGATTCTTCAAAGTAGAAACACAACTGTTGTCTCAAACACATTAAGGGGGCAAGAAATGCAAGTCATTAACTCTTGACAAGACACAGCTGTTAACTGAAAGTCATTTTAGGTGACTACCTCATAAAGCTGACTGAGAAAATGCCAAGAAAGCTGCCATCTAAGCAAGAGGTGCCTACTTTGAAGAATGTAAAATATAAAACACATTTTTGATTTATTTAATACTTTTTTGTTTACTAAATAATTACATATGTATTTATGCATAGTTTGTACTTGTGTCACATTCACAATAAATACCAATACATATTAAAAACCAATATAACAATGACAAAGCAGTGCTTGTAATAACAATTCTCCATCAATTATTCAGCAAATGAATGTAAAGCTAGTATTACTAACTAAAAAAAGAATAAAGGGTAAAAAAAAACATTCTAAATGGAAAAACATTTTAAAAATGAATCTTCTGCACATGATTTCATTGAGATGAGTATATAAAAGCTTTTTAACATACTATGACACTGTTCACTGTCTACTGAGACCAACATTAACAAGCTTGTGTTGATGAGTCTTTACCATTGTAAATAAAATGCCAAGATGATCTGTGTAACACTCTTTCCCAGGTCATACGGCCACACATTAGCTAAGACTACTTATCAAATCTGCTGGGGACTTAACTGGGGACACTACACTGTGGCTTAATGCAATTTCTGTAAGCAAGAAAAACTCTAGTCAGTGATGTAATTCTGATAATATTTTCAATTGTGCCACCTTAGTTACTACGGAATTAGGGCACCAGGCTGTGTGAACATCACATGCATCAAACCCAACAGAGACTAAATATCAGTCAGGCAACCTTATGAGAATTTCTCATTTCTCTAAAGAAAGAAGGTCATGCTGTTCCTTCTTATACTGGTTCTGATAAATGGATGCAGTTTATAAAAGTTTGTCTTTAATATGTACTTTGATAACCCGTGTGTTGTCTGCACCTTAATACACCACAGGAAGGTCTTACAAGCATTTGCATCTGGGAGATGGTGTTTCTTATATTTCTTAAAAGAATTATACTACTGTGGTCTCTCAGAGTGACAGTTCCACACTAACACTGGAGTAAGCAGGATGACGTTTATAGATGCTATCACTAACATCACAAATGCTGATGCTCCAGATACTCTATCTTCTACGGTAGAAGTGTGAGGTAAGACAGCATCACTGCATCAGTGATGATCTCTCCCAAACAAGTTGCTGACAGTAAGTGTAGAATACTGCTCTTCATCTGAAGTCTAAATCTAAATACCAAGTAAAGTAAAAATAATCCTGAGATTAGTTCAGATATTTTGTATATTAGAAAGAATTCCTCCTAAATTTCAGATTTTAGTGGCACTCTTAACAGAACTCCCACCAGTGTCTTTATAAAATAAATGCATGTGAAGGAAACCAGGACAGGAGATCAGGCTTAAACTAAAAGAGAAACATGACAGTGCAGAACACTTGAGAAGAAAACATCACAGCAGTGATCAAACCACTGTTTACTCTCTATCATTTCAGCACTCACTCTCAGTACACTTGTGGGACTTTGAGAGTGACATGAAGCTTCTCAGAAGTTGGAGAAAAAACTCCCCTGAATACATTTACATCAGTCTGCCTGTGAGTCAGAGAGAGAGATAAAGGGGTGAGGGAAAATAAACTAATTGGTTATATCTCTATTTAAAGTGCTTTTCCAGTCACATCTCTGTCACTCATGTCTGTCAATGCCCTCTGGAGTCTTTAGAAAAAGTAATAATGCCAGTTAAGCTCTTCTCTTTATCTGTATACAAGCATCTGCTGTCCTTAATCTGATCTCCAACAGTACCTCCAAGTGCCTAGTCTCAGCGGTGCTGACATTAATATTTGGTAACATTTTATTTAAAGGCTGCCTACATAATGACTTCATAACCTGAATAACTTATAACACTTTTAAAGTGGTACTGAGTGTATATGAACAACCTGTGTAAGTTGTTTAGGAAGTAAATGACAGTAATGACAGGAGGGACATTAGGTAAGGTGAAAAATAGACATTTCTCATGAACACAGTTATTACGTTACATTCACAAGTACATTGGAACCTTGTTTTTTGTCATTAATCCTTTGTAAAGTGCCTGATGATAACCAAAATGAACAATAACTGAAGGCATATTTCCTGTAAGAAATAATGTAAATCCAATGTTTCCATTCCAGACACTCCAAAATATTTACAAAAATATATTTTATATAGAATTATATAGAATATACATTCAGAAAACATCTATCCATCCATTATCACACCCGCTTGATCCTTATCAGGGCCGCGGCTACTCCCCTACCCCCTCACTGGGCGCAAGGCAGGGCATTACACTATTCAACTAAGCCCAGTACAGGGCGCCAGTCCATCGCTTGGTGCACACACCCACACCCACACCCACAGAAGTATGGTCAATTTACAGTACCCAATCCACCTGACCTCCATGTTTTCAGACTGTGGGAGGAAACCGGAGACCCCGGAGGAAACCCACACAGACACAGGGAGAACATGGAAACTCGAACCCAAGACCTCAGTACTAAGAGGTGAACGTGCTAACCACTAAGCCACCATGCCACCCATTCAGAAAACAGTGAGAAATAAATACTACAGACTAATGAAATGGATAAATTAACATTTAACATCACTCTAATGGGTTTACGCTCCGTTTTAGAGTGTGCCGGTGTAGTCCAGTGTTTTGTACACCTGTTCCCAGACGTTATTTATCATCACACCCGTTTTCAGGCTTTGTGTTGTCACTTTAGTGTGATGTATTTTAGCTTGTGTTGAACATTATCAATGAGAAACACAAGCCAGAGAAATAATGAGAAACAAAGCCAGAATGAATGAGGAATGCGTGGATAGCATGCCAACGAAAACCGGGCAGATTAACAATAACTGGGACAAATTTTCCTCCAAAAAAAGTTAATTGTACAATAACCAGTGCAAATGATAACTGAGGTTCCACTGTAATTGAACTTATGTGGCAGAAATCTAGAGCACATCTAGATCAAGAACATCACAACTGAGTTTAATTGCAAATTCACAATTTCTTCTGTAGAGCAGGGGTGTTGTTCGGGGTGGACATTGGGAGCTGAAGTGACAAATGTTTTAACAGCAGCTCTGACAGTTCTGTTTATTGAAAGTGAAAGAAAGCAAAGCCTCAGACTGACATTTGCTGCAGATGGATTCCCCCCACCCCCAGACTAACAAATGCAACCGTGGGGTGTCAATCGTCAGGCTAAGCCACCCTTGTCTTTACATTCTTGCAACGCCTCTGTTGTAGAGCTCTGCACAGCTGCACACATACACAGTTAAGTCTGACCTTCACCTCCACAGCCACACAGAACAGAAATTATTACAAGTTAAACAATCTAAAATAATTGTAGTGAAGGCACATTTAGTAGAATATCTACAAAGATAAGAATATCATGAAAATTTTGTGCTCATAATTTAATTCTAAAAGGTAAACTGTTATATATTTTATATTAAATACACAAAGTGACATATTTAATGCCTGTTTTTGTTTTAATGTTGATATTGTTTGAATAGTAAATTACTGAAGCTACAATATCTATCTATCTTTGTCTGTCTATCTAACAAATTAAATACAAACCGGATTCCAAAAAAGTTGGGACGCTATACAAATTGTGAATAAAAACTGAATGCAATGATGTGGAGATGGCAAATGTC
>BRDA01003901.1:82615-98102 GCA_036984385.1 Crenuchus spilurus
ACATTGCACCAGTAAGAGCAGAGTGTGAAGGTTCAATTAGCAGGTAAGAGCACAGTTTTGCTCAAAATATTGCAATGCACACAACATTATGTGTGGACAAATTGTTGGTGCCCGTCTTGCTGGCGCATCTGTGACCAAGACAGCAAGTCTTTGTGTCTAAATATCATTGAGCCACTTTGGGGTGTTTTGGAGGAGTGAGTCAGGTTTCCTGCACCAGCATCATGTAGTGACCTGGCCACTAAGCTCCTGACCTGCTGGTGCTCTAGGAGAAAGCTACGTATCTTCAAGTTTGCTTAGAATTGGCACCGAATATGTATACTGAAATATTACTCCAAGACATGATGTCAGTCAGAAGAAAATTTCCAAGTTTCTGAGATATGTCATGCGGTTCTACTACAACCAGCTCTCGTTTCCCTCAATCAGCATCAGGTTTCACATGCATGACTCAAACACAGTTACTGACATGCCCTAGTATTCTTCACCCACTTCACTCCACTATACACCAGCAAATGCAGAACAACTGCATTCGCTGAGCAAAAAGCTATTTATCACCCATAGGTTGTGGTGATGGTTTACCTCCAGGGAAATCTACTCTTCTAAGCAACACATAAAATGTCATTAAGATGCTAGAGGGGTGCAACCCCCGTCATGCCATTCTGCTCCAGGCATGCTTGTAAATGAGAACATATTCACAGTGCATTTACTCTGAAAAAAGACACCTAACTTCAGAATAGGTACAAATACCAGAAAAGGTGTAGAAGAGGTACAAAACTAATCATATAACATCATGTAAAAGGAGTCATATAAAACTACAGATAGAATACTGTAACTGTTAGTTTGCTTTGAAATATACTTTGTGTTACTTGTGAACTAAACACTTATGTTGTAAACTACTTCACACATGTAAATACTGCTGATGCTACTTGTTATTTTCAAAACCGTATAATTCCAACAAATCTGTCATATTTGCCGTACATGCCTTAGAGAATTTGCTTTTGTTAATATCCATCCATCCATCTTCCGTCCATCCATTCATGCATTCGTCCATCCAACATGCTAAAGCATTTCCCACTTTATAATGTTGCCATTCATTCACACAACACTTAAAATATGTTTTGGCACCGAGGATACCAATCAACAATCTGTTTTAGTTGTTATTTTGTCTCATTCTTCCTGCAAACATGTCTTAAGGTGTGCAACCATAGAGATTTGTTGTCACATATTTTTGTTTCAGAATATTCTACACATTCTCTATTCAGCCTTTGTAATGTGGGCAGCATATGGGTTTGCACTGTCTTGAAAAATACATGAACACACCAAAAAAGATGCAATTTTTAAGGCAGCATATTGCTTTCCCAAAACATTAAAGAAGAAAGAAAAAAATTAAAGCATTTAAAGTAAAAATATGTGACTTCAAGTGATTATGTAGCATGACTTTTTGGTCCAATAATTGTGAAATTTTAATGCAATTTAAAGTCTGGCCAGCATTTTCAAATATTAAAAAAGTTCTAATATGTAAAAAATTAAGATACAAGGTTTTGTTCCTACAGCAATAATATGTTACTCTAAAATGACTTTTTTCTGCATTAATGCTGCCATCACAGACGTGTAAATGATCTTTGCCAAGGGCAAACACAACCCCATATCATGGCAGACAGTGGCTTTTGGACTTGATGCTAATAACAGTCTGGCAGGATCTTTTTGTCTTTGGTCTGGAGCACACAGTGTCCCTTTCTTCCAAAAAATATCTAGAATACTGATTTGTCTGATCACAATACATGTTATTGCTGTAAGACTTTCTGTCCCAGATGCCTCAGAGTGAAGATAATCAGATCATGGGTATTTAGTTTAGGCCTGTGCCCGTGCCCTTGCCCTTTATGCAATGAAATTCCTCTAGATTCCTTGAATCATTTAACAAAATTATGCACTGTGGTTGGAGAAATATGCAAATCCCTTCCAATCCTTCTTTGAGGAACATTGTTTATAAACATTTCAAGAATTTTGTCATGCATTTGTTGACAAACAAGAGATCCTCTTTTCACATTTGCTCCTTTTGAACTCAGTGTTTTGTGGATAAACTGTAAATATACAGCCAAATTGCAACTGTAAGATGCTGTTTTTTGATAAAATACAGTAATACTGTGAATAGCAAGGCTTTATATTGACAACATAGGACACAAGTAAAGCATTTTACAGTATAGTATTTTCTCAAAGATGTCTTCAGCCCTGCACCTGTCACATGACCCTGTTGTCAAAAGCCCTCAATATTCCTCTTATGTTCTATCATTAACAAGTTAAGCTGCCTCCGTAATATAAACTGTTGTTCTGCTGTGTGTAGAGGTTTGGATTGATTAACAGCTGTACAAGTAATTAAGGACTTTAAATAGACTACAGCAATAATGTGTTGTCGGCCATGGAGGGAAACACCATTCCCACGAGTAGGCCAGTATTTCAGGCAAATTAGCTTTGCAAAAGCTCATGGGAGTACATGTGTCCTCTGTGTCAGTGCTTATTGTTTATTGTGTTGTTATTTGTTGTTTAAGTGTAAGTAGACTTTAGTTGGACTTACTAGTTTGAAAGTTTGTGAACCCTTTACAATTTTCTATATTGCTGCATAAATATGACCTAAAGCCTCATTCGATTTTCACACAAGTCCTAAAAGTAGTTAAACAAATGAGACAAAAATATTATATTTGGTCATTTATTTAGTGAGGAAAATTATCCAATATCACATTTTTGTGTGCCAAAATACACATTTTGTGTGTATGTGAACCTTTGCATGCAGTACCTGGTGTGACCCCCCCCCCCCCCTTGAAGCAATTACCTTAATAAACGTTGCAATTAAACATTTCAGGTAATTGTTCTTTAAACACTCTTTGGTAGTATGACTTGTGTGTTTAGGGTTGTTGTCATCCTGCATGACTTACCTTGTGCTGAGATTTAGTTTATGGACATATGTCCTGACATTTTCCTTTAGAATTCTCTGATATAATTCAGAGTTCATTGTTCCATTAATGATGGCAAGCCATCCTGACCCAGATGCAGCAAAACAGGCCCAAACAATGATACTACCACCACCATGTTTCACAGATAGGATAAGGTTCTTATGCTGGAATGGAGTGTTTTCCTTTCTCTAAACATAATGATTTCAATGTAAACAAAGAAGTACCATTTTGGTCTCATCTGTCCACAAAACATTCTTCCAATAGTCTTCTGGCTTGTCCACATGATCTTTAGCAAACTGAAGAGCAGCTATGTTTTTTTTTGGAGAGCAGTTGCTTTCTCCTTGCAACCCTGCCATTCACACCATTGTTGTTCAGTGTTGATGGTGGACTCAAACATTAACATTAGCCAATGTGATAGAAGCCTTCATTTGCTTAGAAGTTACCCTGATGTCCTTTGTGACCTCGCTGACTATTACACGCCTTGCTCTTGGAGTGATCTTTGTTGGTCAACCACTCCTGAGGAGGTAACAATGGTCTTGAATTTCCTCAATTTGTACATAATTTGTCTGACTGTGGATTGGTGGAGTCCAAACTCTTTAGAGATGGTTTTGTAATCTTTTCCAGCCTGATTAGCATCAACTACTCTTTTTCAGAGGTCCTCCGAAATCTCATTTGTTTGTGCCGTGATACACTTCCACAAATGTGTTGTGAAGTGCAGACTTTGATAGATGCCAGTTCTTTAAATAAAACAGGGTGCACACTCACACCTGATTGTCATCCCATTGATTGAAAATACCTGACTCTAATTTCACCTTCAAATTAATTACTAATGCTAAAGGTTCACATACTTTTGACACTCACAAATATGTCATATTGGATCATTTTCCTCAATAAATAAATGACCAAATATAATATTTATGTCTCATTTGTTTAAAACTGGGTTCTCTTTATCTACTTTTAGAACTTGTGTGAAAATTAGATGATGTTTTAGGTCATATATATGCAGCAACATAGAAAATTCTAAAGGGTTCAAAATCTTTCAAGCACCACTGTATTTGGGGAAGTGTAAAACGGTTTGTTTTATAACTACCATGAATATGAAGACTAGCTACAGAGATGATTTAGCTGTGTATTTTGTTTTTATGCATGTACTGTGAAATTACCATAAAAGCAGTTATTCTATTGTTGAATACAGTAATTCAATATACAGTAAAATACTCTTAAAAAAGATAAGATGTAGTGTAAAATAACAGTAAAATGCTGATGTCACTGCTGTCAGTACTGTAATGTTAATTTACAGTGAAAATGTTGACAGTGTACTGCTTTTGCACAAAATCATGACTACAATGACCTGCTGACATCACCTGGTTGAAATCACATGATTTAGGTGGGCTTTGAAATGTCTTTTTACTAGCTCTAAATTGAACTCATCCTAATTATTTTAGAATGTGCTGCAGGCCTGAAATGCAGTAATAGATTATTATAAACAAATGAAAGCTGACCAGAACATGAAAAATCTTTGGTTCATACAGTTTGCATTTAAATAAAAGACAAAGTAAATGTAAAAAAACACTTTTTTAAAATACTGTTCAAATTATTTCTGATTTGAGATTGTATTTGTTGGTAGAACGACGGATAATTAAAGCACCTTTGGGTTGCACAAATGCGAATCTGTGTGTTTTCTCTGAGCCAAGCTAACACCCTGGTCCTAATGGTCCTTTCCCAGGGCATTTGTCACACTATCTATATTAGACACCTTCTTTTCACACAATTGTTTTCTGTTAAAAGTAAAAGAAAGCGAAAAAATTATGTCTTACTTATGTGTTATAGCTTCTGTAAAAAGCTGCCACCAAACTTAGATGCTGATATTATAAGAGTGAACTTTGGCTTCACACTTGTCTTTATTTTGAGAACAAACTTGGAGGTTCAGTAATATGTGGTGTTGTTGGGTTCAGTGCATATTTGAGAAACTGCAGTGTTTCGCAAATTAGTTGATGCACACTGCTGCCAGCATTGAGTGAACAGTATTTACACACATGATAAACCATGCAGCTTCAAATAACACATCAAAACTGTAACTCAACAAACTATGCCTTGAGCTCATCTCTTACATCAGACAAGCCATTACAGAATGACTGTTCATTTTGAGATAAAATAAGAAAATACAGTTTTATTTAAAACATGTATATAAATATATATTTTGATAATATTTTTGACAGAGTTAAATATAATAATAACAATAACATTGTCCATTCATCCATCCATTATCCCACCCGCTTAATCCTTATCAGGGCCGTGGTTAGTTCCCTACCCCCTCACTGGGCACAGGCAGGGCATTGCACTATCCCAACTAAGCCCAGAACAGGGTGCCAATCCATCACTGAGTGAATAACATTTATTATTATTATTAAAATTATTATCATTAACATCATCATCTCAGGTATGCTTGTACAAATAAATGTAACAAAAACAACAAAAAAGGTCAGTAATAAGGAATTGTACATGTATATTTTTGTCCCCTAGTATACAATATCAATTTCCCTTCAAAGGTACAATATGAGCACCTTAAAGGTTCACTACATTCACTTTTTTATGAGGTATGTATATTGTCATGTGAGCATATGTCTTAGCATATCTCATTACCTCTTAATCAGGCCACATTGTGTGGAACCAATACAACTCCACACCTCATCTGGTACAACTGTGTTCCCTAAATAAAAGTACTGAATATGAACCCTTGAGGTACCACCCCAGTGACAAGAAAGGTATTATCTCATTGATGGTTTAGTACTGAGAGTACAGAAGAATCAGTTTTGATTTGAGTACTCTAAATTGTGCGTGTGTGTATGCCCAGCGATGCACTGGCGTCCTGTCCTGGGCTTAGTTAGGATAATGTAATGCCATGCCCTGCACCCAGTGAAGGGATAGGGGACTAACCATGACCCTGATCAGGATTAAGCAGATGATAATGGATGGATCAATGGATGGATGGATCTTTAACCTCTTAATCATCTGGTTTACACCCTAAAACATATTATCCTGTAACTACATTGAAAAGAATGCAACTGGTTGAGTTGTTCTTGACCATTTGGCACATAAGACACCAGGACACATACATACGCCTCCAATGACAACTGTCATAAATGTGCACACATTTTTAAAGGCTTATTTTTATAGGCTACTTCAGTCAACTTTGAGTAAAACAATGACCTTCAGAATAGACTTTGTTTTATGCAGGTTTATGTCAGTTATCAAAAAGACTTGACAAAACTACTAGAAAACTATTTATTACATTCACACAGACAAGAGCATGAGCAGCCAGTCATCTAGACCCAGAAAGAGAAGTCTATAGGAATTTGCTCAAAACCACAATAACCCCATAAACCCCACAGTGCTGTAAGCTTTGGTGTAGTTCAGAGAAAGGAAGTGTACATGAAACAGAAAGCACAAACTTGCTTATGGGAACTTAAAACGTTAGCCTGTGATAGACTTATAAATGCAGTTCATTTATAGATGTTCAACAATGCAACTTCCTAAATTATTATGTGTATAGTAGGTCACGACTTTTCAAAGAAGTAATATGCTGCCTACCTTTACATCTCGATGAATGACGTTGTTGTCATGGCAGTACCGAAGTGCTTCAAGAATCTGTCTCATGTAGTGACTGAAAAAAGAGTGAAAGAGAAGGAGGGATTGAGCAGTGTTGAACTGCTATCCTTATAATTCACAGCTCAAGTACCCCTATATATAGACTCCATAAGCCAACCAATTGACTGTATTTCTCCATTCAGGTTGATTGCTGGGTGAACTATTTAAAAACAAAGGAGAAAAACAGCCAGTCACACTGGTGAAGACACCCAGATCTCATTGATGTATACTTATCAGATGTACCACTGATGAAGGTGAAGTCCAGGTCAAGAGTGGAAATTCTTCAGTCTATAGGCTAGAGTACTCCACCAAGACAAACATAAACAAACAAGATCTTTGGTTGGTGTGCCAAACCTGTGTTTGATTGGTGGAATGTTCTCTTCTCATTCACTCTAGTACATTTCACTCATCAGATTTTTCAATATAATCTGACCTTTTGGGCTTCAGATACAGCCCAAAGCCCTTTAGTTACCTTCATTCGTGATTAACAATATTCATTAAGTGAAGATACTAAATTTCACTGTGTGATCAAATTCTATGCAAGATGGTCATAAAGGATGTTCTTGTTAAACCACAGGAGTTGTTGGGTGCTCATAAATTTGACTGTATGACATTCTGGCCTTCTCTATAGTCCTCAGGTCTTTGCAGAGCTTGGATGAACGTTAAAGTTAATCCACTAATGTACTCTAAAAGTGATAAATGACACATGGGGAAACAATAATCCAAACTGGCTTAACATGCATGCTCTACAGTAGTGCAGAGCAGACAGAGGGGAGTTGAGAATGAGAATGATCAAATACTTCAGCCTTTGTAGCCTGAACGTGGTTCAATAGTACAGCATAATTTGCAGTGCTTTGTGGGAAATGGATCTGTCAGAAAGGTCCTCGTGCAATATCGGGATGCATAATTAGTCTGGTTCAGTGCCAAAATAAATCTGCTGTCTCTGAGCCTCTGCTTACGACACTGTTTTGTCAAAGGAACGATTCACATGTGAAAACATTAACATTACTAATGAAATTCAGAAACAACTTACTCTGTTTATGTTTTAAGAAAAGCTTTTCACTGGCTTACATGAATGTGCACACATGCTTACCTGGCTACAGCTTCACTGTACACAAATCCAGCATCCGCTCTTTTTACGATCTCAAAACATAAGTCTGCTCCATCCATACTGAAAGAAAAAACAAAACAAAAAGGAAAGTGACATTTTTCAGATATACACACACATACACACAACAGGGAGGCAGAAAAGATCGGCACACTCGCTGTAGAGTTTATCTATAGAGAGTTTTTAGAAAAGGCAAGTACATATTTTTTTGACATAATCTCCATGCTTTTCAATACACTTTGTACATTTATCAACAAGCTTTCATATTCCCTCTGTAAACATGTTTTTGGTTGAGCTGTGAGCCATGAATGCATCACTGTCTTCACTTCTTCATCAGACATGAATCTCTGTTCTTTTACGCCTTTTTTCAGGGAACAACAATTAGCATTAATTAAAGAGTGGATTATTTTTGACTCACCCACACAGTGGACTACAATACAGCTGAGCTGACTGCATTTAAAGGTGTATTTTATTCAACTGTGACATTAATTCAGCATTTTAAAATGCAAATTCATGTGCATTGTTTTTCAGTAAAGAGGTCAAGTACTGTGAAAGCAATATAACAGTGGTTTTGCTTTTCATTTTGGCATGAATGTTACTTGTTTTTATGGAAAACATATCGTGCGCACTGCATTTCAGATGTTTACACTATAGTGATTTGTTCACAATTTGGCACTAAATTCTTCTCCAGAGAAATTCACCTTATGATTTTTTCAAGACTAAAAATACTAATTGACAAGACACTGTATGTACCTCCAGGTATAGCAAGTTCCTCAGCTCTACAGTATGAACGGTACAGTTCCACAGGCAAGTTTAAATACAGAACGCTGGGATGTGATGGAGTGTTTCTCATTGATTTGGAGGCTTGACTACTGCAACTTGCTCCTGGCTGGTCTTTCTATGCGAGCCATTAGGCCCCTCCAGCTGATCCAGAATGCAGCTACCCAGAAGGTCTTCAATCGCATCAGATTCAAAACCCTGATTCTCTCCTACAAAGCAAAAAATGAACTAGCACCTCTCTATCAATGGCAATGGTCAAGTCTCAAGTTGCACCTTGAACCCTTTAAACTTCTTGATTCACCATCCTTCAAGACATGTGGAAGACTAGCATCAAGACTCTTCTCTGCTCTAGATGGTAGAATGAACTCCTACTGGCTGTTTGAACAGCAGAGTCCCTCGCAGTCTTCAAATGCAGACTGAAGACCCATCTCTTTGTCGAGAACTTAAGCGAGTGCTATAAAACACTCATTTACACATTGTTATGCTCTTATATTGTGCATAATTGTGTATTTTTCTTTCTTTCTAGGTATTAGTAATGGCTTTGTTCTAACACTGACGTTAGACTATGGAGTAGTTTGGACTCTAACCTTTCTGTATTAGCCGAGATGATTCTCTTAATGGAAACAAAGCACGTTTATATGTTGCTCTGGATAAGAGTGTCTGCCAAATGCCGTAAATGTAAATGTGACTGTAAACGAGAACCACTTGAACCATACAGGCTTCACAAACAGAATGAATTTTGCTTAGACTGCTAATAAATGAAATTGCCCTAAAGTGCCTTAATAATTAATTATGACTTAATTAATGAATTATGACTACTGTAATATATATATATATATTCTCACTAATGGTGTTTCTAGAGGGAACTGAATTATATGACCAAGTTACAGAGGCACTATTGTGGACAGTTGTTTTGAATGAGAATGACAGCTTATCAAAATGTAGTCAAAAACCTCAATATAATAAAGTCATTATACTAGTGACTAATCAATGCAATGTTATTGCTTTCTGTATGCATGCCCTCCTCCATAGTGGTTTCACAGAAAGCAGTTTTGCCAACTCAGGATGTTTAACAACCAATCTGTGTTAGCTCTGCTCTCCAGAGCGCCGTAAATCCATACAGAAGCAGCTGCAGCTCTCCAGATAAGAACTTGTTCTGTGCAGAAGTTCCACTGAAAAAAGGTGTGCGCTTCTGATAAGCTGAAGAGCACTAAATGTTCTACATATAGAAATGAATAAAGCTGCCCTCGTTCTAAAGAGATCTAATCTAAACTGGAATAGAGACAGCAAAGGGGTGCAAATTAGAATATTGGGCACAATGTCTGAAGAACATGAAGTTCTACAAATAACCAATACTGTACTTTCAGAGTAACACTTAGTCTTGTTAAACTTAGTTACAGCTATGATGCTGAAGTCCCAATATTTTACAATGTATTGCAATGCTTACAGGCCTTACATGTCCAACACATTCATAGATTCTTCTCTGGGAGGGTGTTTACCTAACTCTGTTTACCTACTAGTGTGATTCATGGGTTAGAAATTATTCCGGAAAGTTTTAAACTTTATACAAGAGTTTTCTCAAATGGTGCATTTACAGAAAAGGTGTAATTGTAGAATTACAATTGACTTAATTGTGGAACTACATAATTAATAATGTATATGTCACTATATATTACACATGCAACTCTATTCGATATGGATACTCATTTACAATTAAATAATTATACACAGTCATAACTGTATATAACTGAATATTATAACCACCTCCTGCACCTGCATGGTCAGTGGAGCTGATAAAATAGACAACAAAAGTAGATACAAAGAGGTGGTCAAAACAGTAAAAAAAAAAAAAATAAATAAAATAATAATAATAATAATAATTTAAGGCAAAAAGGTAAACTGTTATATTTATTACATATAAAGTGACATTCCTTTTTTTTGTTTTATTGTTGATCAGTTTGACCTATAGCTGATGAAAATTAGAAATCTATCATCTCAAATTAATAGAATATAAAACAAAATAATATAATTGAGTCTAGTTCATAATACTTGCACATATCTCCTACACTAGTGATTAGTAGTGTTTATATGAGGATATTTATGAGCGAATATCTCCTATTCTAGTATACAAGAGTGTTTATATGAGGATGTTTATACACTATTATGTCCTATTCAAGTGATTAATAGTGTTTACTGATGTTGTTTATGGACTCTCTCTCAGTCTAGTGTACAAAGTTTTTTGAGGTTGTTTATAGACCAATCTCTCATATTCTAGTACACAGAGTTTATATGAGGTTGTTTATGGACTAACATCTCCTATTCTAGTAGACAGAGTGTTTATTTGAGGTTGTTTATGAACTATTCCATCCTATTAAAGTGATTAATAGCGTTTACTGATGTTGTTTATGGACTTATATCTCATAGTCTAGTGCACAGAGTGTTTTTTATGAGGTTGTTTATAAACTAATATCTCATATTCTGGTCGGAAGCATAGTGGAGTGTTCCTGCAGTGAGCTGAATGTAAAACTGTAAGAACTTCTGTTTTATCGCCTGAGGGAGGAGAACTAATGCATGACCAGTCTGCAGGTCAGGAGTCCTCTTAGACCTCTTACACTCCTGGCAGCATTAGGATGGGTTACTGCACACTCCAGTGAGTTTCTATCTTTAATCACTCATCACTCTCCCACTCCTTCCTCCTAATATTATTCCCAACTTCACACCTTCATGGACCACCAATTCACCTTCTCTGCTGCTACACTTGTCATACAAAACCTGATGTGCTTTTTAGCCAGAGAGGAGCCATAACAGGTCCAGTGCATTTTGTTTGCTTAAGCAATACATTTCAATCCTAGACTCTGGGCAATACATTTTATCACTTCAGATCAAAATCTGACACCACATCCTAACACCATAAGACTGTTCAGCAGTGGTCTATTTACAGCAAAGCTGTGTGTGAGAAAGAGGATGATAAATGAGGAGCAGAATAGGGACTACAGCAGGAGCATCAAACTCCAGTCCTGGTGGGCCGATGTCCAGCACAGTTTGGTGATTTCTCTGCACTGACACTACAACTAAATCTGATAACTACCTGCTGAGTTCAATCAAGTGTGTCTGATCAAACTGTGCAGAAATACAGCCCTCAAAGGCTGGTGTTTGACACCCCTGGCCTACAGGAAGTTCATCTGTGAGTTTTTAAAGCTTCACAGTCAGCGGAAGCTGCTGTTGACAGCACCCTTCATGTAAATTTCATGCACATACTAAACAAACCACAGCGCTGAAACCGCATGTTAAGTGTGCTAAATGTAGTTATGTACAGTGCCATATTGTAAGCCATCTGATTGTCTCCCCAATGTATTTTAGAGGCCAATTAACCTGCTCCTTTTATCAACTCTGCTTAACACTATCACATGCAATGTCCCTGACTCTCCTGGGAGGGCACGGCCTCCTCTGATACCAGTGACATCAAGTACCTTTTTTGCCACACTGCTGGCAATACCCACAGGGGTGCATCAGCCCTATAGGGTTAATGTATTTTGGTATGTAACTTTAAAGTGACCTATTTTAATTGTTCTCTCGTGGCTATACAGAAGCTAAGTAACTTTTGTTGGGTGGGATGCCCAGATGTGGTTTTACACACCCCTTTAAAACCTCAATTTTAGTGAAATGTAGTGTACAAAATTCTGAATTACACACTCAACACCTACTATCAATTTGTATTGTGCATTGTCACATCATGTTTCATCATTTTGCCCACATCATCTAGTACTGATAACACACATCACAATTCACAACATGTTCCGCTAAATATAATATAAATATTGCACATGCTTGGTTTCAATATAAAGGCAGTAATACACTGTATATACATTAAAATATGCAATACAATATGGTAAACAAAGGAATACTGTCACTGACAGATGGGCATGTTTATCATAATGATCATTACACTCATCAGTGTTTAAAAGAGCAAAAAGCACAGCTGAGTGAGAGAGGCTGTGTAAAAGTGCTGTAAGAAAGTGATTAATTCAAATAAGCTTGAATCAATACAGATTAATGCTCCGACATCCACAGCTCAGTCTTTAACATGAGCTGAAATTTGGCCTTGTGTTTCATTTCTGCAGGGGAGAAGAATCCTATTTAAAAATGTCACATCAATTACTAGAACTTGCTCAACTGAACAGCAAATTGCATAAAGGCCTGCCTGTGGTCATGCTGTACATGGACTAATTGGTCTGTCCATCAGCCATATCACTCTCAGCTCCCTAACATCTCTTTCTACATCCCACAGATTCAGATTTACATAACACCCTGCACTCCATAACCCCTCCCCTTTTAATATGAAGAGATTTTACTCCTGAAATGAGGAAGCAAGTGTAACATGCACACACATCAGTACAGTCTTACCTAAAGGGCATCGATGATAAAGCTAAGATTTAAACTAACATATCCAAAGAGTTTATAACAAAGCTCAGACTGAGTTTAGCATTATTATTTTTAAAGCTCACTTACAACTCAAAGACCATGTAGAGCATTCCATCTGAACTGTATGTCTCCAGCAACTCCACAATATGGGGGTGCTTGAGCATGTGACAGATACTGGCCTCCCTCTTCAGATCTGCAGCAGAGAGAGAGAGAGAGAGAGAGAGAGAGAGAGAGAGAGAGAGAGAGAGAGAGAGAGAGAGAGAGAGAGAGAGAGAGAGAGAGAGAGAGATTGAGAGAGAGAGAGAGAGAGAGAGACTGTTAAACACTAGAGATAATTACACAAATAACATTAATATAAGAAGTATTGGATTAACCCTTTACAAACCCCTCCTCATGGAGATCTAGTAGTGGTGTAGGTTTCAAATTTAGGAGATACACACTGCTCATCATTAGTGTTGGTGCCCCCTCAGGAAACCCAAATGTGAGTCTGAACTTTATTTGCATTAATTAAAAAAAAGTTCATTATTAGCAGGATATTTTACTCCACCTCTGAACTTTGAAGAAGACATGCCCCGCCCCCTCCCCCAAAAACCTATGCTTATGCAGGGCAGCATTATTTGTAGTTCTGATCCAACGCCTGCTTTAATTAATCAACACTTCGTTATAATAAATGAAATGTTCTGCTGAAGAAATCCAAACCTGGATTCTGACTCCTGATGACCTGGTTAATGACTCATTCATGATTCCTCTGATGGTATCCATCCATCTTATTTCTGGCTGACCTGTACCTCTTCTACTTTTCTACCTTCAACTCTTCCACGTGTTACTGTCTCATTACTTCTCATAATGAGACCAAAATAAGAGTTTCAGTTTGGTTACCTGGGCTTCTAGTGGAAGTGAGGATTTGATTTGGGTTTCTTTGCTGCCCAACGATCTCTCAAAAAACTTCTCCAACACCAAAGTTCAAAGGCATCAATATTCTTCTTGTCCTATTTTTTATTTATGGTCAAAATGGATTTAAATAACATCTTTTTACAGATGACTGTATGCAAACACATGTTCAACTAGTGAGGATCAAACATCTAAAAGAAACAAGCATGTCATTTAATAGTTCATATGGATCCATTGCTTGTTGCAGTGACAGTGTACATATTTTTTTTTGCCAATTTTCTCCCCTTCCCAATGTGGTAGTAGCCAATTAACCCATCCTATCCACTATGGGGCTCTCCCCATCTTTGCACTGTCCCTGACTCTAGGAGGGAGAAGACATGCACATGCCTCCTCTGCAGCGTGTAATACGGCCACCACCTCTTTTCGAACTACCGCTGATACACCGTCACTGAGGAGCCAACGTGCGCAGAGGAAAGCGCAGGATTCCCAGCTCTGAATGGACCAATCAGCAGATGCCTGAGCCAGCGGACATTGTAATGTGAAAGTGATAGACAGGGAGAGCACCCTCTACCCGCCAATTTTTGCTCTCTTGGGCCCCGGCTGTTGATGGCAAACAGCATGACGGGGATTCGAACTCGCGATCCTCTGGTCATAGTGTCAGCGTCTTAGCCTGCTGAGCCACTCAAGGCCCCGACAGTATACATTTTTGAGACAGAAAAAACATTTTAATTTCACAAAGAACTCATTCAGCATGAGCACTGCTATGTGTTCTTTATTAAAATGTGTGTTCTTTCTTGATATATTTATGAAACAGACTGAGCCTTTGGCTCAATCATTGAAACGTATGTTTGTCTGGAGTGACAGAAGCTGCAGTTACAGAGGAGGAGCCTCTCAAAAAAAGATGAGATGAGTCAGAGCTAAAAACACACTGTACTGGACAGGGAGCTGCTCATGATAAATCTCTCCTCTGTTCATGTTGTGGTTTTGTAGGAGAGACCCAACCTCCACTCTCCTCCCTAAAAAAACCCTAATCCCCACATCCATACAAGAGTGCATTAACATGCTGATTTCTTCCAGGAGAGATACGTGAGCGTGAGTAGGCCAATCAGGAACTGACACTGGAGAAGTGCTGGAGCTTATAAAGAGACACAAGAGCTTTTGAAGATAAAATGGAAGCTTGTACTCCAGCTGAAACACATTACCACATAACTAATCGGGTTTCATTGAAAGCACTCATTTGATTATATAAAGATTAAGTTATTTCAGCCATGAGAAATGTATTAAAACAGATGTACAAGCAAATAATGACCAGTACACAGGCTCATATAGGGACTAAACATTGTGTATCTGTATCGATTGGCATTTGGCAGAAACAGAAGAAAACATTGGACTGAATTTTGAGGAAAAAATCTGATCTAATCATATAATAAATGGACAGATTTGTTGGTACACTTCCATGAACTTCCAAAAGAACCCACAATTTTCCCAGATATAACTTGAACGTGGCTAGAATAATTGGCATCCTGCCTTGTTTATTACATTGTTAATGAAAATCAGACTTTACCTTTGATTTCTAATTAAAAAAAAAAAAAAATATATATATATATATATATTTAAATGAAGCGTGTGTACAAAAATGATGGAACCTTTAAATTAATACATTGCTGAATGACCTTTAGATGCAATGACAGTT
>BRDA01003901.1:98202-120936 GCA_036984385.1 Crenuchus spilurus
GTGGTTAGTGACTGCACTACATTCTCCTGTATCATCTATAAATTGTATGTAAATTGCATATTACATCATCACAGCTTTTACACATTCTGCACATACAATAAATATACACATAGATAACCCTTCCATTATGATTTAACCAGTAATTATTCCATCTGTATATCATGTCTGTAGTATTTTAAATCCCATCTGCACATCTTGCTTATACAGTGGTAACCCTACTTACGAGCATCCCTACTAACGAGTATTCCAGGTAATGAGTTGAGATCTCGGAATATTTTTGTTCCAGGTAACGAGTAAAATTCCAAGTAATGAGTAGCGTAAATTTCTTCAAGTATGCCAAACCGCTAGGGGGGCTTCAGTCGAAGCATCCCCTAGATGCTACCGTAGAAGAAGAGGTCAGCTGTCCAGTAAAAGTGAAAGTGACGCTAAGGTAGCAAAAGGTAGTGAACAAGAAAGTTAGATAAATTTTACTTTTCATATGATAAGTGTAACCATGCCATACACGTACGCCCGTCCTCCTCTCCTCCTTAGCCGCCAGCCTACATGAGCACCGTCGGTCTCACTCTCATTAGCGGCCAGCATACACGAACGTCGTCGTCGTCACGTTTATGTTTTAAAAACCCATATAAACACATTATTTAGCATATTAAAGTATACTGTATATTGGCCGGCTGACACGGATTAATCAGTTTTATATTCTTATGGGGAAAATGCATCCAGCTAACGGGCAAACCAGCTAACGAGCTCAGCTCCTTCACGGATTAAACTCGTAAGTAGGGTTACCACTGTAGTTCTTCTTTATTCCATCTGTATATCATGTTTATAGCATTTCTATTCAACATGTATATTATGTATACAGTGCCTCTAGAATATATTTACATGGATATTTGTCCATATCTCTCATATCCCTATTTTGTATATACTGTATCTATGTACATCCTGCACTGACTGCTTATTGCACTTCTGGTTAGATGCTAAACTGCATTTCGTTGCCTTGTACTGGTATATGTGTAACGACAATAAAGTTTAACCTAATCTAATCTAAATGCAGGCAATGTGGTTCAAAACCTTCTATTGAGTAGACCAAATTAAGAAATGCTCATTTCCATTTTGTAGCCTTCTGCATGTCACTGCAACATCCTCACATACACATAACGCTGTCACATATACATGTAAATGCACTGGAACATATTTATAAGTATGCAGACACAGATATTTATGAATACCAACAACAAAAAAACAAATGCCTGCATGTACACAGGCACACACACACATACACAAGAGCCAGTGTACTCCACTGCTTTTAGACGCTCCCTGAAGAGCAATTTAAGTGCTGTCTCCATTGACCACATGTGCAGCTCACTACTGAGAGGCAGGGCTTGAAGGTCATGCCTCTGCATGTGTGTGTGCTGTAGCTAGTGTAAGATCAGCAGCCCAGTCAGTTCACTGTCTCTCTGCAGACTGAGAAAAACAGCTCAGCTCAACAACACCACTCTACCTACTGCCACAGCCTGTCCTGAGAATACATTCACACATACCCAGCAGTGTCCTACATCTGCCACTGCAACACTACATTGTGAATATAATGCACAATGCAGGAAATGTTTTCCTGAATTTAATCTCTTTATGAACTGTTAATAAATAATAAGAAAATTAATTGTAGGTTAAAGAGTAATAGAATAATTATGAAATATGCATGTGGCTTGTAATCTAAACATTTATCCATCCATTCAACTATCTGTAACTAACAAACTAACTAGCTAACTCATTAACTCTCTCCACGCAGGCTGAAGACTTGACTATTAGCACTCAAGTAGCTTTTGTATGCATCACTGAAAGGGAGGAAACTCACAATGACAGGCTGCTTGTTCATAGTCTAAAATGACCTGCATAAGTAAAAATACTGAAACTGCTTGACATGCGTGAATGTGACATATTCAGTGCTCTTTCAATAGCTGCTTACTGATCATATCATGCAGAGAGTTCTGTGCATGAAGAGTAACACTTCAGCTACAGATTGGAGTTGACCAAGTGATAAAAGATGATAGAAGGAAGGCTGTGTCACATTAAAGTGTGTCCTTGTATTTGAAAGAAAGTAAAGAGTGTGCCTCACCTTCTGTGCTAAGGCCAGGGCTGGAGGTGAACTTGGCCACATCTACGATCTTCACGGCAAACTGTTGGCCTGTCTCTCTGTTAATACATCTCCTCACCACACTAAATGGCCCCCTGTGAGAGAAAAACACTCATTAATTCTTTTATTAAAACATTCAAAGGTAAAAAGTTTGAGATTTTATATTCATTACTTGAAAGTGACATTTCAAGCCTTTTCTGTTTTACTGTTGATCAGTGTGGCTTACAGCTCATGAAAATCAGAAATCCAGAATCTCAAATTATTAGAATATTTAATCTGGAGTTTAAATTCTGAACAATTTATTTTTAACAATATACATTTTTGGAGATGCATTAGTAGGGTTATTCCAGTCATGCAAGAAGCAACTATATCATTTGTAGAGTACTTAAACAGCATTTATTCAAGTTTCCCCCCCAAATATTGTGACTTTCATTGAGGATGCTACACAAGATTTTACCAACAAACACACATCCATATGCACACATCATCCTAATCCACATTCACCACTGGCTTTGGTAATTATGTATGCTGTTTCTCAACCGAGCCATCGCTCAGAAGGAAGAAAGAAGAGAATATGTTTCAGGCCACAGACATCAGGGTTTTAGTCGCACACTCGTTCACCACAGAAGCCTCGTCGTAATTGAAATTCGTAAAACAAACCCAAGAAGAACCTTGGGCGGCGAGTCCAAACAACAATTTCATTTATCTGGCGTCAGTGCCTGCTCTGTTTCTGCCATCATCTAAATAATTGAGCAATTGTTGCTGTAGCCTTGGTGTGAGTGAGTAATCCAGACCCACGGCACAGCTTCTCTCTGTCTCTCATTCTCTCTCTGTACATGTCTGTCTCTCGGTTTCTGTCTCTCTCTCTCTCTCAGCCTGCGGCCCAGAGCAAACGCACAGCCAGCGAGGCTCAGGCGTGTAATAGCAGGTCTGAATCAACCATTAATAAGTCCCTACAACAGCTACAGGATCTGCTAACAGAGTGGTAAAAATAGAGGAAGATGGTTAGGTCAGGACTCGGAAGAGAATGTGTCAGCGGCTGACTTAGCTCACTGTGGCGGAAGAGGCTATATTTAGGAAGAGAGGAAGCGGGGCAGAGAAGCGGTGGCACTGAGACGTAGGGCCAAGCTCTCCACAGAGGGAACATGATAAGACTGCTCCAGCACCACAACCTCTTTCTAAGAAGGTAGGCCTAGTTTCAGTAAGAGAAGCAGGAGGATTACTGTAACCTTTTGAGCTCCAGAGCAGTCTGGAGGTCTAAAGCCACAGAGTGCAAGGCCCTCTGAGACCCGATCTGATCACACAGACCAAAACCTTTAACCTCCATCAGCGACAGCAGAAAGGCTGAGGGCTAACCCTGGTCTGGGAGAAGACGCAGTTTGTTACTTTGAGAGGGTCTTCTTGTATATTTGTGTGCAGGTTTGTGTTTGTTTTCCTACATTTTCTGGACAAAAATACAGAAAATCCACCTATCTCTGGGTTATACTGATTTATACAAAGCTATATATTTTTACTGAAATGTCCCATTTGGGCACTGCAGTTAACATAAGATTGCAGGAAAGTCCACCCTGAGGCCATCTTTGCAATCCTCCCAGGCATTTATTTCACTCATACAAATCCTGGCTCCTTTCAGAATGCAGACAGAGCAATAAACCTGAAGCTTTCCACCCGTAATGGTTCAAAAACATATCTTAAATCACTGGAAAAGCCTGACAAGAATAGTTTGCAGTGGTTGGTTGACATAAAAAGGTTGTTCAGGATGCTATGTATTCACATATCTCCACAGCAAGCAAAAGGGAAAGGGGCTTTTCCCACTATATTTTCCAGAAAGACCATTCGCTCTGTTTGGTGATGTTAACCATTACATGCTAACCTGTTAATTTTTCAGGCAATGATCTGTCTCATTCCCTTTCAATGTATCTGGTATGATTTACTATTCAGTGTAGATTTAGGCTTAGACTTAGAAACGTAATTATTACATATAGTACACTGCTCAAAAAAATAGAACACTAAAAAGGGAACAATAAAATAACACATCCTAGATCTCAAAGAATAAAATATTTCAGTTGAAAATCTTTATTTATGACATAGTGGAATGCGTTGAGAACAAAATAACATAAAAATTATCAATGTAAATCAAAATTATTACCCCTTGGAGGTCTGGATTTGGAATCATACTCAAAACCTCATACCACCTTCATGGAGTCTGTTTCTGACAGTTTGAGCAGAAACATGGATATTAGTGGCCTGCTGGAGGTTATTTTGCAGGGCTCTGGCTCTGCTCCTGTTCCTCCTTGCACAAAGGAGGAGGTAGCGGTCCTGCTGCTGGGTTGTTGCCCTCCTACGTCCCCCTCCATGTCTCCTGGTGTACTGGCCTGTCTCCTGGTATCTGCTCCATGCTCTGGACACTGTGCTGACAGACACAGCAAACCTTCTTGCTACAGCTTGCATTGATATGCCATCCTGGATGAGCTGCACTACCTGAACAACTTCTGTGGGTTGTAGACATTGTTTCATGCTAACTCTATGGTGAGAGAACTGACAAAATGCAAAAGTGACCAAAACATCAGCCAGAAAGGATGAGAACAGAGAAAAGGTCTGTGATCACCTCCTGCAGAATCACTCCTGTATAGGGGTTGTCTTACTAATTGCCTCTCATTTCTACCTGTTGTCTGTTCAATTTGCACAACAGCAGGTAAAATTGAACAACAATCTGTGTTGCTCCCTAACTGCACAGGCTGGTTTCACAGAAGTGTGGTTGACTTGGAGTTACATTGTGTTGTTCCTTTTATTTTTTGAGCAGTGTATATGCAGTTGAATCAAGTCAAAAATTATCTGCACTTTAATTACATTAAAACGTCTATTGGCTGCTATGTCTTATCAACACTAGGTCACTGTACCCATAATAACTGCTGTGCTGCTCTGAACAGGTGTTATGTCAGTTCATTTATGACTGCAGTGCAACAAAAAATGGCTGCTGCACCTATGATTTACACAGAACAAAGATGTGTTTGGCCATCTACAAACAAAATTTGGACAGAATCTAAAGGTGAAAGTTACCAAATATGGTCTACAGAAGAACAACTGGTGAACTGATGACAAAGTAAAGAGTGCTCAAGGCTCACTGATGGGGAGTGAAGGATAGCCTGACCTAGCCCATATTGCTGGCAATGGTGGATCAGAGTGCCCCTATCCACTGCTTTGAAGCAAGTACAATGGGCATGTAAGCATCATTACATGACCATGGAGCAATGGAAGAATGAGGCCTGGTCTGCTGAATCATGCTTTTAACACATTTTAACAATGTGTGAAGATTTCAAGTGTTGACTCGTGCTATAAATTCCCTAGCTCTCAATCAAAGCCTGCATCTGTATGATGCGCTGGACAAACAAATCTGATGCATGGCACCTCATAATGTACAGGACTTACTTCCAAAGTCTTTGTACCAGATACAAAAGGACACCATCAGCAAAGGAGACATTTTGAAGGCCACACTCCAGGGGATCAGATCATTTTTGGTTGGTGAGAACAATATTAGGAAGGTGGGCTTTAAAATTATGGCTGACCTGTGTATATATACGTATAAATAGTACATGTTTATGAGTCTATCTCCTGATGTGTGTGTGTGTGTGAGAGAGAGAGACAGTCATACATCTTTTGACAAATGACTCCTCTCATGCTATGCTTAATATTTTTAGGTTGATGGGAATGTACAACAGCACGAGACAACTTTGATGGATGGGAGCTAATTAAGCATTGGGACTTGTGTGTGTGTACATGTGTGTCTCTTTTCTCTCACTAGAATAATCTCTTCCAGTGTGCTCAGGGAAAGATACATAATTAATAACTAAATGTTATTAAAGATAACAAAATGCTATTATTTAAAAATCCTTGCACATGTCCTGTAACCAAAGTCAGGAAGAAGTCTGCATTACTTCCCCTTACCCAAGAATAAAATATACAACACCATTTACCACCATAACACACAACCTGTGTCATAGTGGAAGCTTGTAGTGTTCTTATGAGGAAACCGCTGATGTATGACTCAAAGTATAACAGACTAATGGACAGACATTGACCTGGTCCGTTAACCACTTCTGCTTATCAGAACAATCAAGACTGCATCACACACTCAATTTCACAATGGACAATCAGTCAGTGTGGAAATGACAAAGACTGAAACTGAGAGAATGCTTCCCTTCATGACAATTAATTGAACTGTGTGCACATAAGGTAATGAGAGCTCCTATATATGGATATATACACACACGTATGCAGTATACTCCACCTTCATGAGTGAACTAGAGTGATATTTGCACAGCCTGTGCAGTGGGCTGTGACATTGACATTTGTATTATCAGTGCTGGGGAAAGAGTGGTATGTAATGACTCTATCAGGGTTGTTTGCCCACAGTTGACTGGAACTCATTGTAACCTGTAGAAAGCAGTTCATGTGCATCTCCCACTATATAGTCTTTAGCTTATGGTACATTCTTCACATCCTCGCCAGCTCAATAAAGTGCCGCATTTTCAAAAATGTCAAAATTTCAATAACAGCTTGTGTTAAACTGTGCTTTCAATTTACACAGTTCAATTGTATTGTTTTGTGCCCTCAGCAAAATACAAAAATGGGAGCCCTATATCTGCATGATTAAAACAATCAGATTAATTTAATTTGGTTTAACCCCCTGGAGTCTGAGGGTATTTCAGATACTCCGATGTAGTCTGACATGCCTTGACTTTTTTACAAATTACACCAATATATTTTTTTCCAAAGTGTTACACAGGCTTTCGTTCAGCACTGTTGTGACCGAATGTAACCAATCAGAGACAGGAGGAGCGTCAATCACTGCTCATGCACACTGCAGGCAGCTTCCCTTAGGAAGGGGGAGGGACTTAGGAGTTGTATTTTTCAATTTTTCAGCTGCTGACTGCAGCTTTAATGTGACTTCATGATAAGAGCTGTGAAATTACTATAGCCACTCTACCATAGCCAATTACAGCTAATGAAAAATGTATGTGCATTTGAAAATTGATTATATAATATCAACAACTGAATACCTAATTTATATGTTATGGAGCCCCTGGCTAATGGGGGGCCTTGACGGCTGCCTATCTCTGCCTAGTGCTAAAGCCACCCATTGTTTACATTAACATTTTACATTAACATATTTCTTGAATAAGAAGCAAACTGAACTCATCAGGCAACACTGATGTCCCTCACAATAAGGAACTTTTACTACTCTAACACTTGTAGGCTGTTTGAGGGTGACTCTCTTGTCGTAAATGAGGACTTTCTGAATGCACTGTTAGGCATCTGCTGACCACTGCAAAGCCTGAACTCTCCCACTGCTCGCTATCAGCCCTGCTGAACTTCAGGTGAACTGTGCATGAGGAGACAGGAGGTGTGGAACACTGGCAGATATCCAAACACACACACTTACAGAGTCCATCAGCACAACAGAATGAATAGACTCCGTCTCTCTCACACCTCTAATGTGTATTTCACTTACAGACACACACAAACATATATATAGTATATATACACCCACAAACACAGACACAGTATGGTTGCCATAGTTGTTAGATTGTTGCCTATTTTGCATCACTTATGTTGAAATATATACATGTAAACAAAAGAAAGCTAAACATATTGACACATGATTGAAAAAAAACATTCTAATTGTTGGTGTTACTAAAGCTTTAGCATGCAGAACTGAGTAATATTTGTTTATTTGAGTTTTGCTGTGGTTGGAAGCAGGATGACTGCACAGTTCGTTTAAATTGTCTATATCAGCCAAAATGTCATGATTGTTACAGCTGTATCTGTAACACATACACATACACACACACACACACACACTATATATATATATATATACTGTACACTGGTAAAGCATTTTAGGTGGCAGTCATGACTTAAAGGTTAAAGGTTACTACAGCAGGACATGGCTGAAGTGAATGTGAGCAAGGAACCCAACCCTCAACTGCTCCCCAATCGCTGCAGCTGATGGGGCTGTACACTGTACACTAGTGTGTGTATTTGTGTGTTCAGATGCACAGATGGGATATAAAGGTAGAGGTCATATTCCTGTGTGTGTTACACTGGTGAAAGACGTGTTTCTTCCTTCTTATTATTATTCTGCACTCATCCAAACACTCACTCCAGCTGTACAGAACATTCTGCCTAAAAGTATAAAGCATACAGGTTCACTGCAGAATCAAAATAATCCAACAAGGCAACCTAAACCTAGGTTAATGCAGGATATGCCACATTTAAAAGGGTATTTACAATGGGAAAATGATGCATGAAAATACTAGAAAGCCTTGTTAAGATGTTTAACAGGCACTGAGGGAAAATTGATTAAATCAACAGAAAAAGCGGATAGAAAAAAAAATCTCTGCATTACAGGATTACAGGTCCCGCCTTTACAACTGCCTCACTGTCTCAGTGGTAAAGCTGCTCTCTGATCTGCATTCTAACACTCCTTCCCTCACCGATGCAGGAGTAGGAGAGAATGCATATTAAAGAGGAGCCTACTTCAGCCTAATTATCACAGGAGCTGCTTGACGCTGGAGTGAGAGGGCCAATGTTACTCCACACACAACTCCTGCAGAAAAAGATTGCACTGCTTACAGTTTAAGCACTGAGGTGTAGACCAGTTCTTTCTTTCCACTCCACCTGCACTGGTGCAGCCATGAGAGTCCCAGTCAGAACTACAACCCTGTTGTGCACCTAATTCTCAAACAAAGCCACACAGACTATTAATCATACGTTTGAGGACACCTAGCGCTGCCAGTTTTTTTTTTGTACTAGTGCATCTCCAAAAATGACAATATAATGAAAAGGTTTGTGTTCAAATTTTGTAATAAAAATGGTAAACAATTCAAACAAAATGAAATATTCTAATCCTTTGAAACAAAGCACCGGGTTCTGGAGGAACGTAGTTTTGTTTCAGTATGTCCTGTATTGTATATACAGGGGTTGGACAATGAAACTGAAACAGCTGGTTTTAGACCACAGTAATTTATTAGTAGGTGTACGGCCTCCTTTTGTGGCCAATACAGCATCAATTCATCTTGGGAATGACATACACAAGTCCTGCACAGTGGTCAGAGGGATTTTAAGCCATTCTTCTTGCAGGATAGTGGTCAGATCACTACGTGATGCTGGTGGAGGAAACCATTTCCTGACTCGCTCCTCCAAAACACCCCAAAGTGGCTCAATAATATTTAGACACAAAGACTTGCTGTCTTGGTCACAGATGCGCCAGCAAGACGTGCACCAACAATTTGTCCTCTTTTGAACTCTGGTATGTCACCATAATGTTGTGTGCATTGTAATATACTATATAACTGTGCTCTTACCTGCTAACTGAACCTTCACACTCTGCTCTTACTGGTGCAATGTGACATTAATGAAGATTGGCCACCAGACTGGTCCAATTTAGCCATGAAACCTCCCACACTAAAATGACAGGTGTTTCAGTTTCATTGTCTAACCCCTGTAAAACCCTCTGAACAGAGCTCAGCCAGAGGTAGTTTTTAGGCCAGTTTCACAATACAATTTCTTAGCCAGCTGCAACAGTGCTGAGACATGTTGATGATGAGGAAGTGTCTGATTTCAGTTGAGTTTTAGTGCTGCTTGGTAAACTAAACAGCCTCTCCCTTTCATTTGGAAAATTACAAATACTGCTTTTATTTCTTTTGGAGGTTTGTGAGTAGAAAAGGTTTGTTCTATAATCTACTGTACATTTTTATGCTGACATTTATGCAAGTCGCCATTAAAAGAAAATTGAACAAACATGTTTCTGTATGCTGTCCTTTATAATTAATAGAAAGGAAGAAATTCTGAATTGGAAAAAACTGGAATTGGCAAGTCACATGTTGCAAAATCGGTGCATCTCTGATATAAAATATGACAGTTTACCTTTGTGAATGAAATTATAAACAACAGTGAATGAATAAATGAATGATATACTTATATAGCACCTTTCTCATACCCAAAAAATGCTTTACAATTAACACAATGCATTTACACACTTAGAACTCAACCAGACACACCGGCGAGAAGACAATCGCGAACAGCGTCCTCTCAACCAGAAGCAACCGTCCACCTGGAGGACTGCATCAAGCACTAGGGGGATCACCCAGGACAGAGTGCCAACCATAAGTGGACATACACAAATTCATTCATACAAACAGACAAATAAATTCACAAACTAGTGTCATTTTAGAGTAACCAATTCACCTGATCTCCATGTTTTTGGACTGTGGGAGTCCCTGGAGGAAACCCACGTAGACACGGGGAGAACATGGATGGAGACTTGACCTCAGCACTGAGAGGTGAACATGCTAACCACCAAGCCACCATGCTGCCAAACACTGACCTTTCTTCATGATATAAAATTGTTCTTGTGATGTAGTACTGAACATAATTTGGCTGGCCATTAAAAATGTAAAACCAATAGACAGTGCAAAGCTTGTAATGTTAGAATTACAAAGACCAGAAGTGACTTCCATGGTGATCTTTAAAATCAGTTTGGTCTGATGTGAAATATGCCTTTGTAGAGAAACCTGCCAATTTGTTTAATGTGGTAGTGATAGGAACCAGATGTCTGTAATGCTTAATGTCGGTAAACAGCCAAATAATGTTTGTGAAATAAGTGTTTATGAAATGAATGACTGCATATAATCTTTTAAAAGACTTTGAAACACATGTTTGGCATGAGGAAACTGATTTAGAAACCAAATTGCACATTTGACACAGAATTAAAAATACTATAACAGGATACGTTTTTGCCATAATGGCCATCAGAGACCACCAGAGGCCGCAGTGGGGACTACGTGACGAAAAGCAATATTGCTGAGTAAGGATTAATCACTCCATCTGCCTTTAATCTCTCTGGATTACTAAAGCCATTCCAATTACAATTCTCACACTCTACACACACACACACACACACACACAATGCCCAACTCAATCAGCACCATCCTCTTTATCTGCTATAATAGCTGAGGAACATCTGAGGAAAAGCAGGCTGCTCACACAGAGCCAGCACGCCTCCTTTACTGCTCTCCTGCGAGAAAACACAGAAAAGAGAGACACAGCAGAGAGAGACTGCAGACACTGAGCACTGGCACTGGTCCACACAAGCTTGCTCTGCTCTACATCAGCAGCTCACAACGGGGTCAGCATCATGACAGCTCCAACATACCAGACTGATTACAAAGGATCATTGTATCCAGAGTGACATAAGAGCAGATCATGACATTACATCAGCATACACTACCACTCAAAAGTTTGGGGTCGCCCAGGATGTTTCATGACAGCACAGAAGAAAACTCCTTTATTTCTGGTTGCTTTGAGACTCTGATAAAATCCACAAATGCTGACACTGTCCTACCTCACACTTCCCCATATAAGACTTCAACTGATCAGATTGATTAAGTGTTGAAATTTGCTATCAAATGACATTTGTTTTATATTATAATTCTTAACTGACTTTACATTGTAAATACTGAACTTTGATCTGCCATGGAGCAGAGCGAGCGGCATGTGTGAGGCTGGTTTCTAGCTGGAAGAAGAGTGAGAAGATAAATCAGAACGAGAGAAAAGATGATAGAGAGCAGACATGTCCTGTGGCTTCCTCTGCAGAACACACAGGAGAAAGCTGCTCTGACAGAAACACACACACGACAGACTAAGGAGTGAGACAGAAAGAGAAGACGGGAAAGAAAGAGTGAGATGGAGAAAGAAATGAAGAGAAAGACAGACAAAGAGAAAGAAAGGAAGCAGAGAAGAGCGGGGGAGGGAGGGAGAGAGAGAGAGAGAGAAAGAGAGAGAGAGAGAGCGAGAGAGAGAGCGAGAGAGAGAGAGCGAGAGAGAGAGCGAGAGAGAGAGAGAGAGAGAGAGAGAGAGAGAGAGAGAATGAGCCAAAATGCCTGTGGATATAAAATTTGACCTCCTGGCTGAGATTATAAATGATGTATATGTGTGTGTGTGTGTGTGTGTGTGTGTGTGTGTGTGTAATGTTTAAATAAAAGGCACATATACATAGACTAGTACACACCATTGCACTTCCTATAAGCTGTTAGAATAAATGACGTGAGCATCAGTGGAGTGGAGATGTGTGCATGTCTGAGTCTCTTACAGACTGGCTATTATTACTGTGGCTTATTACTGTGATGGAATTTGGGGACGTCTGTGAGTAGAAGTAAGAAATCTACATCTGTTCGATCTGTGCTAAGTGCACTGAAGACATTAACATTAAACGCTTGTTCTGACTTCAGTTAGCACCGGCTCCAGCTATTTCAGACATAAAACAAGTCAGGTCAGTACTTGTTCCAGTGAGCAGAGTTAATGTCCTGAAGAGCGGTGAGTAAAAACAGGACAGCAGGAAGAAGAAGAGTAGAGGAAGAGAAAGTGCTCTAAAGAGAGGAACAGAAATAATTCAGCTGAACAGACTAATGCAGCAACGACACCTTCAGACTCTTTCTGCACACTCATCATACACACAATGATCAGGATAAAGAATATGAATATTATGATGAAGATTATGATTAAGATGATGAAGATGACAAGGATGATCATGGTGAAAATTATAAATATACTGATCATTATTATGATTATGTCTATGATGACGATGATGATGACTATTATTATTATTATTATTGTGAAAATTATGACAATATGTGAAAACATAATAATCATTACAATGATTATGACTATGATGATGATGATGATGATTACGGTGAAAATGATGATTTAGTAAAAATGATAAATAGTGACGATCACTATATGATTATAACTATGATGACGATGGTGATGATGACTGTAAAAATTCTAAATATATTGATCATCACTATTATGATGATGACTACTATGATGATGATGGTGGTAGTAGTGGTGTTTGTGAAAATTTTATTTACATTTTTAAAAATTAATATTATTCATATTTTTATATATAATGGCAATTTTTTGTTACTGTTGTCCTGTTGACTGGATGGCCAGTGGCTAAACTTGGCTACTGTCCAGCCTTTATAACTCATGATAGCCCAGCCAAGTGTGTCTGTGGATTCGTGCACACCAATAAACCAACTATCCAGACTATGGCAGCTATCCCTGATGTGAAGGGTCTGTTTGGGGTTAATTTCTACAGTATTAATGAAAATGATGAAGAGGAAAATGGTGAAGAAAATGGTAAAGATTACTGTTATAAAGATAATAATAGTGATCACAATCACTTTTATTTTCATTCATTCATTCGTTATAACACAGCAGCTACCCTCTACACTGTGTGAACAGTTCATAAATAGCTGTCATGTACAGAGATTGTCTAAAACTGAAATGGTCCAAAAGAGCTTGGAATAAAATCGTTTTACATTAACACACAAGCCAAGAACGCTTTTCCTTCTTGTTCTTCCTTTCAAAAATTCTACATTTTGTTATGACAGCTGTGATTTGCTATTCACAGTGTTCTCTAATGGCACATTTAAATGATATATCACTGACTAACTGCTCAGTCTTCTGCAGGAAGGGTGTTCGGGTACGTGACTTATTTTTCATCATTTTTTTATTTGCTATATAACTACTTCACAAGTACGCACAAGAGGTTTACTGACACACTCAGTAGCTCACAGTGCAGCCGATAAAAGAGTGCTCAGGAGAAAATCTGCCAAGTCTTTCTGCATTTGACAGAAGTTATCCACCATAAAAAAGAACAGGAGAGGGAGGCAGTGCATGCATTTAGCCACAGTACAAGTAGATGCAATGAGAAGACACCTGGATGCAAGTCTGCTTGATTAAGATGCACAATAGCACCCCTTGCTTAGATGCTTGTAATGCCAGAAACAGAAGATGAGCTTCAGAAATTGCTTAGCAGAATGTGAGCAAAGAGGCTTTGAATTCCACATTTTGGGAAAGACTTTCTTTGAAAAAGGCAATGAGACAAAAAAGGAAGGCAATCAGAAGCTCCCGAGTTAATTTCATAAATCTCTGAGAGGCTGGATCCACAATGACGGCCGGAAACAGAGTGTGAGAGTGGAGTGAGCAGAGGGAATTGTACAGGAAGCTGTGGAGGAGTGCAGCTGTAGCTTAGAGCTGCTCCACAGATGGAGCCGAGCTTTCAGACAGGAAACCAACACACCACTTCTCAAATGCAGGTGTGTGTGTGTGGGAATTAAGGCCTGATTATTTGTGCCATGAAATCAGCAAATACTAAAAGGTTGCACTTTTATCAACACTGGTGGAAGACATAATACTCTTGTACAACAGTACAAAATAATGCATCATAATAATGTAATGAGCTTTTTTCTCAGTTTGGGTGTCTTCTACAATAGCTGTGTCTTCTGTTGGACATTAGAGCATATTTTGTGCAAGGCATCATGGGACATATGAATATGGTGGATACATTACAATAGACATAAGTTCAGAAACAACCTCAGTAAATGCTCTATAATCACTAAAATTTGAAATAACAGTCCCTAAACAAGCTAATTTTCTGAAAAACATAAAAAAGTGCTACTGGGCTAATGCTAGCTCAAAGCAAATTATCATCATATTCCTACATCACATGATGCTTTGCATGAAATATGTGTTAATCTTCTGGTGGAGAGTAAAAAGCTGTACTTTTTACTATTTACAGCTGTACTGTACTTTTTTTCTACAATATGCTATTGTAGGAAACACCAAAAGTGAGCTAAAAAGTAATACTGTCCTACATCACCCTTCAAGATCTGGAGAGGCATTTGTCTTCAAAAGACTAGAAAACAAAGACATTTCTGAAAGAAATTACATGTTGTCATGTGAAATGTTCAACCTAATGGGTGACATCAAACCTTTAAGTAGGAGTGTGCATGCTAATGACGTTAGCATTAGCCACCTAGATAAGAATAGTCAAACATGACTTGGAAAGCTTAATAGCTTTTTTTTCATGAAAAGAACCTCATATAAGTATGTGTTTGAGGGTTTTTTAAAGGCTAATCACATGTAATAATTTCTATTTCATAAGAAATATGAAGTTTCATAATCAAATTGTGAAATTTAACAACTGAAAATTGACTGCGGTCAGGTTACATTATTGCGATTATCTCAAATAACAGCAATCAGGCCATAATTGTGACAGGTCTACAGCACACTTGAGTTAACATAACGAAATTCTTATTAACTAAACCAATTAGTGGATGCTAACTACAAATATAACTAGACTGCAGTAAGGTGATAAAATACGTAAACTTACTTATTTTATTAATGACATTTGGATTTATTCTAATATTTGTGTATTTTGGAGTAAATAAACACTATAATTACTCATCTACAAATATCCAAATACCGGTACTATCTGAAAATCTAATTTTCTCCTTCAAATTAGTAACTGTGCTAAAACTCCCATCAGTCATGGCCTAGTTGGACTCAGGGTATGGCTAATGTAAAGAGCATGTTTAACCTGGAGGGGCCTGACCCTTATCCTGCTGCCCTTTGATCAAAGGAGGTACACCATCCATGAGAAATGGTGAGAGGAAGTCAAACTCACTCCATCTGCCTTGAAAGCTCCTTTAACCCTGAGTGTGTTTAAACTATCAAAAGTAAGATCAGAGTTGGAGATGAGAGCTGTGGCTGGAGCGCTGGAGGAAGAGCAGTACAGAGAGATTGTAGATATATACAGGCTTAAACAGGTGAGATATGTAACCCTGCCTGCTGAAAGAAAGTACAAATCCACTCTCTCCTGCCTCCCTGCTTGTCAGCTCAGCTGATTTAAAGATGTGCCCTGAACAAAAGGTGTTTATCAAAGCAGGGGGCCAATACCGTAAATGTCATGTGCTTTACAGCAGAGTCATCCATGGCCCTGTCATTACGAGATATAAAGGCCTTTCTGTGGTACACAGGGATGGAGAAAGAGAGGAGAGGAAGATTGGCAAGACTGATATTGCTGTGCTTTAGATTCTGTGAGATAGATTTCTTTTACGGCCCCTTGTTTTTAACCCCTATACCACACAGCCACACACCCTTCTAGTGACTGCCAGTAAGATGCACTAAAGTGAAGAGGCCATACACATTCCACACAGCTGTTAATCTCGACAAATATCAGCCAAACATGGTCCAGTGCTGAATTATCTGGTACCACTCATGTGGGTCAAGGAACTAGCTTTGTCACAATAACAAGATTGTGATGCCAATAACAAGTGTACGATCACTATATTCCTTTGGTGATCTTTCAGTGTCATGGCTCTCAAACTAAGAAACACTTTCTCACAATCCCTCCCAGCCCCAATTCTATCCTCCTTCTATTCTCTCTTTACTTTCATTCTTCTGCTCTATGACCCCACCACCACCCCATCAATCAATCAATCAAATTTTATTTATAAAGCGCTTTTTACAACTGATGTCACAAAGCAGCTTTACAGGGTTAGCAATAACAGACATAAAATCATTTATCCCTAATCCCCGGTGAGCAAGCCAACGGCGACAGTGGCAAGGAAAAACTCCCTCAGAGCTGGAGGAAGAAACCTTGGGAGGAACCAGACTCACATGGGGGACCCATCCTCCTCTGGTCTGCTAATTCTAAGTGTGTGATGAATCATAATCATATGATGTTGTTGTAAAGTTCAGGTGAGCTGATATAGTGACAGTAGTGGGACAGGAATGACCCCACCCCTGTAAAAAGTCCTTGGATTTGAGAAAGGCATTATATAAAATTAACATATTATTTTTTTATTATTATTACTACTACTACTCAATATCAAATCAAAACTCGGGCTATTAATTCAAAACACTCATCATTGTCTTTAATGTCAAATGTTGATTTAACACAAGACACATTTCTACATTTTTAACCAACATATCTGTTCTTTTTAAATGTAATCTCTGTAATCCACACACAACTCTTCAGTTGTCAATAAAATACAGTAAAATATTACATTTTTTGTATTTTACTTTTCAACAAAGCATTGAAAGTGAAGGTTAGAGTACATAACTGACTGCCGAAACAGACTGAAAACATGTTGCAGCTCTAATCTAGGGCTGCAACTATCGAATATTTTTGTAACCACGTATCCTGAACATGAAAGGCCTCTTAAATGAGCAAGCAATTGGCTGCTATTCCTGTGAGTGTGTGTGAGTGTGTGTGTGTGTATGTCGGATAAATTATGAGTGATACTGTAGTTCTAACAAGCGTGTGTGTTCATATCAGTTATTAATCATAAAATGCTTTCGTCAGTGCTCACGTGACCTGCATGCTTTCTGTTCAGGTCTGTTTTACAGTGTCCACCTTACGCAGCGTAAAATAGTCCCACATTTTAGACATTTTCGGCATTTTATGCACACCAGTGTCTTCATTTTCCGTCATTGCCACAGAGAGTAAAATAAATCGCACCACCTTAAATCTTTAACATCTTTGGTGACGTAATTTATACAAAGCTTTGCCTCAAACATGTTTTGTAATCGAATTATTCAAGTTAGTTGAATAATCGTTTCAGCACTACTCTAATTGTTCAGCAAAACACCTGCACTAATCCAAGCAATACACACATTATAATAGTCTTCTGCTCAGTATAATCAAACGGTACTCATACACTAATCAGTCATAAGATTAACATCACTCACAGATGTATTAAACGACATGGATCATGTCTGCATGGAAAGATCTCTTAGACAGTGTGTTGGATGCTGGAGATACTATGTAAACAGCAGCCTCGGCTAGTATTTTGCTAGCTGTGATGAAGGGTCTGTATAGTAAATACTAACAGTGCAAAATGCAATAGACAGTTTTCACTACCAGGCCCAGAAGAGCCACATTCAGCTAAAGTGGTGTTTTATGGATGAGCTTTAGTGCTGCAGTTTGAGCTCAGTGTGGCCATATGTTGTTTATGGCTTAGTGTCCATGACAGTTCAGATGGCCATATTCTGACTGGGTGTGAAGAATGAGGGGAAGTGGCAGAGTCCCAGGTAATGTAAGCAAAGCATCAACCAGCCTTCTGTTGGTCACTTAGCACAATGACCAGCCTAATGGCGAGGCTCAGACAGTGATTCTTCTTATATGAATTCCCCCCATACACACTTTAGCCTGCAGCAAAGCAATAATGTCAATGCACCCCTGAACCATCAACTGAAACATTTTAAATGATTTAAACATTATATGTAGTGGTTGTCAATATTAAATAAAAATGTATACCATACTATAGTTCACTGTCTGGACAATTACAACACTCATGTACACAAATATGTAATATACAATATACAAAAATACCAAAAAACAACAATACAATTACTAATTCTTTTATTACTACTACCACATTTACATGAATACATTTGGCAGATGCTCTTATCCAAAGTGCCTTACAATTACAACTTTTACATTTGTAGGTGAATGCAACATTAGGAGTCTTGCCCAAGGACTCTTAGGCTACATTCACATTACAAGCCTGTCATCAAAAACAAAAAAAGCATCATATTTGTACAGGGTTGCCAGGTTTGCAGGTTGGAAAATGCAGTTGTGGGTAATGCTTCAGAGGTGGCAGGATGCAGCGTTTTTTATTTAAATTAGGAAAAAAAGAATGACAAAGTAAGATTAGAAGTTTTAATTGTTTTTTAGAAGCTTTCAATTTTTGGTTCTTTTCAGGTTTGTCCTACATTGGACTAGAGAAATTTTGGGATCTGGCAATCCTAAAGAGTGTATTTGAAATGTCCACGCAGCCATGAAAAGATCAGATCTGAGACACATTAAATAAAAAAAATCAGATTTGAGTCACTTTAGCTTGGTAATGTGGACGTAGCTTTTATGGTATAGCACTGCATGATAGCCCAAACTAGGGGTGTCCCGATCCGATATTGATATCGGATACAGGTCCGATAACAGCCATAAAAACCATTATCGGATTTTATCGGCCAGCATAAAAAATCTCCGATAAAAGCGCTCCTATATAAGGAGTGAAATCCAGTAGTCTGCTTACTCCACTCCAGCGTTTATATCCAGCCGCGAATGGAGCCAACATGCAGACCCCACGTGATCACAACAACAGCGGGCTAACGAAAGTAGCCAAAAAGAGCAGCGATGTCGGCAGGGTTCTAAATTAACACCCGCCAACCCGCCAAATGCGGGTAAAAAATCATTTTGGCGGGTGTTAATAAAAACTTACTAGCCAATTTGACCAGTGATGCAAGAAGCATTACATGCATGATACATAAGGCTCCGTTCTCGGTCATTCATCCCCTGGCAGTACTTCCTACATTTCAATTAACACTATATGCCTAAACGCTACGTTTGGGGGGGAACCGGTCGATCGCAAAGGTAGTGTGGGTAGATCGCATGGCATTAAAAAAATAGACGTCAGCCCATCATCCGTCTTCGCCACCCAACCTACGGCCTACACAGTGCTATCCTGCCCCGGCCCCGGCCTCGGCATGTTAACAAAGGGAAGGAAAAGTATCTATCCTAACGTTAGGGCATCTCTCAATCTTTCTTTGATGGATTTCTGCTGTATTCTAATATTCATGTCACTCATGTCCACGAGGATTATTGACGATCAGCTCTGTTTACGGAGTTGCGTTCAGGGTTGCCAGATCCCCCAAATCCTCAAGCCATAAAACTGCCATACACAAGCTGATACTATCTAAATAAAATCTATCTATCTATTAATAAAATCTAAAGCACCCAATCACAAAAGCATAAAAAATAAATCATTATATTGTTCCTTTTCTTTTCTATTTAGTGCAAAAATCCCTGCATCCTCCCCTCGGAAGGTGAATGCATTTTCACAAACCTGGCAACCCTGGTTGCGATGTCTTTTTACAAGAGTGTAATACTTTTTTTATATATTTATATATTACAAGAAAAATATTATTATTGTGTGTTGTATGTCAAATTAACTATGATATGATTATTATTCTTAAGAATTATAGACGACCAGCTCTGTTTACGGAGTTGCGATTAGGGTTGCCAGATCCCCAAAAACCTCCTGCTCAATGTGACAGAAAACTGCCATAAACAAGCACCTTTTCTGCATTTTTGGAAGTTTTCCTTTCAGTATCTGGACTTGTAAACCAGCGTTTTTTCAAGTTGGCTAGTAGTCCGTGTTCTCCTGTCACTGTAATTTCTTAACATGTATGTTCATTCTGCCTGTGTAAGAAACCTAAAACTGAGCATTTCCATACGGAGTGGAGAACTTTTTTTACTGTCATTTTTGAAGTGTGTTTGCCTTGACTGCATTATTTGGCGTCAGCCTTTTCACACATGAAGATCATTAAGTCCAAGTATTGTTCCACTATGACTGATGATCATTTGGAGGTTTTCTTGAGGCTGGTTATCAGCAACTACTGTCCAGACTCTGCATCCCTGACTGATTCCATTCAGTGCAAGTCATCAGAGTAAAGTAGGCTAATGACAAAACATGTACACAGTTGTATTGTGTAATATGGGTTCATGTAGTTATTCAAGGTACACCAGCATACATTTTACACATAAATTGTCAGTATTTTTATAAATAAATGTCTTGCATTTTTATATTAGGTAGATCATTTTGACTTAGTCATTAGATTAGTAGCTCGCAGGCTGAAAAAGTGTGTGCACCCCTGCGCTACGTCATGACATTATACGCCCATTGGCTGTGCGCAGTTTGTAGTGAAAATAGCTCGAGAAACCATGGAAATGAACGCTAACACCACTGAACAGACTTCAGAGAGCAACTCAAGGTAGAAGTGAAGTAAACGGGCCCAGAACTAAACAGAGAGCACACTGAAAGAGGAGGGAGTTAACGTTAGCTTAGTTAGCTTTTAACCTAAATGCGGCGGTGGTTGTGACTTGGATAGACTGGGGCAGCTGGGCCTAACTTTGTGCGCAAACGTGCAGCAAAAAATGAGAGTAGCTCAGATTCTGATGTCGCTTCTGAAGAATATAATTTGTGCTGATATCGTTATCGGACGATATCGGTATCGGCCATTCCTCAAGGTTGCCATATCGGTATCGTATCGGAAATGAAAAAGCTGTATCGGGACACCCCTAGCCCAAACTGAGAATGATACCCCAGTCTGCCTTATTGGGGTCAGTGGTTTTATGCCAACTGCTGACAATGTCACATTTATACTGGAATACCTCTCTCCTCTGTAAGTCCTTAAGTATTAATGAATGTTTAATGAGTATTGACCCAGGCATGCTTTAATGTATATGTATATAACCCATCCTCTCTTTAATATGTGTACAGAGCAGGTCACCCCTCCCCTGAGAGGGAGAGTGAGAGAGAAACCTCTTCAGCTCAACAGCAGTCATAAACCCTGCCACCGAACAACAGCAGAAAGATTACTCTTAGGATTAATGAATCAATTAAAGTGTTCTTTTTTTTTCTCGGAGAGCAAACAGTGGCGAGATGAAGTCTATTTGAATTGCATTAGCATGTTTGCAGCACAGACTGAAAAATCCAGGTCATTCCTCTTCCCCCACCTTATTGTATCATCCATGTGTTGAATGCAGCAAGTCTATGAAATAATGCATGACACGCACACCTGAAGTACACACAAACAGCAGGCAGCTCATTGGTGATGTTTGTAAAATGACATCAGAATGAAATCACATCAACAGAAACAAACCTTACTATACATTCATTCATTATGTGTTACAAATTACACACAGTAAACAGGTTACAGTGCAGGTGTGCTAGGTGTTGGACACTGTTTACAGAGCCCTGAACCACTGCATGCATCATAAAAATCAGACTGAGACCAGTTACATACAGTACGGCCTGTAAACAACAACCACTGTATGGCAACTATGCCATTATCTTACAGTCTTCGTTTCATTTTTTTTAATCAATTATTTCTTTTTCCTGTCTTTATTGCTCATTTCCTTCCTTCTTACAGGGTTTATTTTTGTTAATAAATAAACAAACATGATGAAACAAAGAAAGAGAGGAAGTGAGACAGCAAGAGAAACAAACAGAGATGGAGAGAGGGGAGAGAAAGAACAATGCAAAGAGAGAAAGATCAAGAAAGAGGGAGTAAGAGAAATATAAAGAGATGGAGAGCAAGGCAGAGAGTGACGGGGAGAGAAAGACAGAAAGAATGATAGTGGAAGAGAGTGGGAGAGAGAAAATAAGAGAGATGGAGAGGGAGAAAGAGAGAGAGAGAGTAAGGAGCAAGAGAGAAAGATGAAGGGAAAGAAGAGAGGTAGAGAAAGCGAGTGTGAAAAAAGAGAGACAGAAAGAGAGAACAAGAGGTTGGAGATAAAGAACAGAGATGGAAAGAGAGGGAGACAGAGAGTGACAGAAAAATATACAGAGAAAGGGGGGAAGTGAGAGAAAGATAAAGAGACAGAGAAAGGCAGAGAGTGAGAGGGAGAGAAAGACAGAAAGAATGGTAGTGTAAGACAGATGAAAAAAAAAGAGAGAAAATGGGAGAGAGAAAAAGATGAAGAAGAAAAAAAGATGAAGGAGAAAAGGAGAGGCAGAGAGAGAGAATCTACTACTGAACTGAACTCTAAATCCCATTAAAGTGAAATTGGAACCAGACTAATCACCAAAAAAAAAAAATTCTTGCACTACTTGCACAGCTGTACAGATTTCTGTAAATATGTATCATCTGCTCTTTCTGTTATCATAGTGTGTGTATATGAGATT
>BRDA01003901.1:128771-143526 GCA_036984385.1 Crenuchus spilurus
TCTTAATTGTTTTTATTTTTAGTTAGCATATAGCTGAAATCTAATGACGGTTATATAATAACAGCTGCATTCTAGTGCAATAAGATGCATGTTTTATATTCAATTAAAGCATGATCCGATTAGTCGACTAATCGCAAAATAATCGGTGATTAGTCGACTATAAAAATAATCATTTGTGGCAGCCCTAGTGCCAACCACCAAGCCACCATGCCAATATGAACATTCAAAAAGACTGTTACTGAAAACTAACCATACAAGAGCATCCAATCAGATTCAAGTGAGCATGGAGCAGGCGCGGCTTATATTGCATATGAAGGCCCACTCAGATGATTGGACTTTTAATCTGAAAGCACATATAAATTCTAAGCTTTGCAAATGTATTTTTCCATATTTGTGGAGGTCCTCCATGATAAACACCGATTCATATTCAAACATTTTCCAGTATCTTTGCAGTACTGGGCAGGAATACAAAAGAAGGAATAAAGTATTGATAAACTCAACACCGTACCATAGTGTTGTGGAAATGTAATTATTGCCACAGCTTTATTAGATTAATTAAAAGAAAAGATTTAAACAAAATACAAAACTTGAACATATGTAGAGGGATTAATTTTGTTTGAGATGTGCAAGTGTAAATGCCTTTATAAGTTTCAAGAACATACAGATGTTGTAAAGCTTCTACACGAGGTAAAAACAAATCACTGTTTGTCAACACAAAGATCCGATTTATCTTGAAGAGTGCACTGCATGAGAAAGACAGTCCAGAAAAAGCTTACTTAGAGAGTCAATAACGTCTAAGCCTGGCTTAACACACCCCATCCATGAATACACTGATTAATGTGTGACCAACACACTGGAATCCCTGAGCATTTTTTCACTTGAGCCCACGATGTCCCATGGCACTGCTGCACTGACAGTGGCCTCTTCACGTGGGTGAGTAATGTGCAGCACCCACCTGCAGTCTGTGGAGGAGGAGGAGGAGGAGGAGGGAAGTAGGCTGTAAGCTCCAGTGGCACAGCTGTGTTCTACACAGTCCTCACCTCACTACACTGCAGCAGTCAGCAGCTCTGGTGCCAGTCAGGTACAGGGGGAGAGGTCACCCACGGCACATTTCCTCTGCTGTGCACACTGAGGAGGCATTAGCTTTCACAGCGCCGTTTGGGAGGAGAGAGGGAAAATAATAGCACTATTGGTGCACATCCATCACTTCAAAAGGCACAGGCAAAAAAAAATGGGCATTTCACAGCCTTTTGTCATGGGAATATCTTAAAACTCCACTCACGTTGAGAAACCAATCAAACAGTGTCTGCTGCAATCTTTAATGAGGCAGCAGGGCTGGTGACCTGAAAAGTACCGTCAGTGTGGCACTCAGTACAGCATCCATTAAAGAGAGATAGCCACACCGACAGGACCAAATGCTTCTTCAATTAACAAAAAGCTCATCAAGGTTTTTAACTAAAGGATCTGGACTGAGACTGGTGAAAAAGTCAAAAACTTAGAGGTACACAAAGCCAGTGAAAAGAACTCTAATACATCAACTACATAAACAGATTAACCCAGTGCTGTGCAGTATTGATAAAGTTCAACATCACTATTTTCCAAGCACATCACTAGTCATATAACAATGCAGGACTATTGGCAAGAACCTAGTGGTATGATACATATGATATAGGCATTATATTATATATTGTGAAAACTTTAAGCAAAGCAATAAATTGCATTTTTTTATCTAATTTTACAAAAACAGATTTATTAGCTTTATCTAGCACACTAAAAATTTTGAAGATGTATAAGTGTTAGCTTAAACATAGACATTACCATTGACTGGCTAATAGAAATTAGCCTCATGCTAGCAGAAGAAATTTTATGAAAAGTTGATTTTGGCTCTTTGCTTGTCAATATCGGTCAAATAACTAGTAATTAAATAGTATATGATGAGTAATTTCATAAGCATGACTGGGTTTGTTCATTCAACCAAACTAATTTATTTACACATTTCTTATACACTTCCCTGTCAGTTTGCAGTTAACGTGCTTAAGCAAAACTATGAAAACATTATATCAAACTATTTTCTTTTGCTATAGAGGATGTGTCTATTGTGCCACATTTTTACTGACCAAGACTAGTAGGTATTTTAATTGATGATTCAAAACAATCTGAACATATACAGTTAATTAAACACGGTTAACTATGAACTATTACTTTCAATAAATTGTACAACAAATAAAATATTAAATAAGACAAGAACTAACACTTAACTGAAATGCAATATTATGCATATAAACAGAAAAAAATAATTCTAGCTGTATACTTTTAATAATAATAGTTGATACCCGAGTTTAATATTTACAGGAACATGCAAACAACCTCTGTAAATGAGATGTGAGAGTGTAAAAAAAAAAAAAAAAAAACACTATACAAACACTCCATCACATTGGCATATAATGGGTAACACTCACCATCTCTTTCACATGTGTGGTTCTTTAGGGAATCAAAACAGGTTCTTTGCACTGTGCTGCTGGTGATGTGTGTAATTGTGCATAAAAGTCCCATTTCAGCTAAACCTCGCCTCCATAGCACAGCAGACATGTGCTGAGGCAAATCCCAGACAAAAATGTTTGTGACAGCAAAAAAGAGTCAGTCTTTTTGGACGCTTACTGAGCCATTGAAATATTTCACAGACTTTTGACCACACTCTGAAAAGGGTCTTAAACATTCCTTCAAAGGCCCTGTTCATCAAACTACACAAGATCAACGACCTGTGAACTACAAATCTTTCTACTGCCTTGAAATGCAAAACATGCAGATGAGGTATACAACAGGGGCAAACAGTTATATATAATATGTTTAAGCTCTTAAAATGGGCCTCTTTAAACACAGGATAAGTATTTTATTACAGTCATGAGTAGAGCTGTGCAATTAATAAAATCTTATTTTCAATTTTGGCTTCCATCCATCCATCCATCATCGTTCACTTAATCCTGATCAGGGTCGTGGTGAGCATCCTACCCCTTCACTGGGCACAGGGCAGGGCACTACACTGTTTTAGCCAAGTCCAAGACAATGCGCCAATCCACAACTAGGCACAAACACCAGGACAATTTTAAAGTACCCAATTCATTTTGGTTTCCAATGATTATGAAAACAAGACGTTATTATGATTATTATGCACGTTTGATATTTTATGATTATGCAACACAGCTGATCTTTTTTTGAATTTATATTTTTGGATCGTTGTCATTTTTGTTGTACACATTTTTTTTCCCTTCAAATAATTTATGCATTGAAATGTTGAAATACCATGTGGTGCATCTGCCCAGCCTTTAGTGCAATTCTAGTAACCTGTTAATATCTAAAATTACTGTAAATTTATACTATGATTTCTTCCATATCTGGCATCATTTCAAAAGACTTTGGCACAGGCTGTGGGTTAATTCTGACCCTAAAGCAAGAGCTCAGTATCTTGCTAGAAGAAAAAAAAAGTATTAACCATTTTAAAAAACAAAACTATCAAAATAAGCTGGAGTTAACTTTGACATATTGCATCTCTAGTTAGCTGATTGAGAGTGAAAGTGAACAATCACTGGCCAGTAGGCTTGCACACAGAGGAATTTAACCTCCACATTTAACCCATCAGTGCAGTGAAACACACTCACACATAGTGAACAAAATAGGGAGAAGTGAGCAAACCTTATACACACACCAAGGGAACAGTTGGTTAGGTGCCTTGCTCAGACCATGTCATGACCAAACCGGTTAACCGCCAGGACAAGGCTGCACCACTAAATTCAGCAGGACTACTCAGAAGTAACTCAGCTTAGCATTGCAGCTCTATAAGACATTATAGGATCTGCATATAGCACCGCTGCAGGCAGAGTTCAAACGTGTAGGGGGAACCCCAGGGTTAAAATCCAACCATTCAGATGATGATTAAGCCCATTTTTTCTGTCATAGCATGTTTACATGCCCATATTATACTTAATCTGTACTTTCTGTTCTCATATATATATATATATAAATATAATTGTAGTTGCTTATAAACTGGTAATTTATGTTGACACTGTATGTTATTTTGGTAATCAGAGGTGAAAACAGCTGGGAAAGACCACCTGTGTAAAATCAGCAACCTACCACAGACACAGGAAGAAACAGAGTGAGAAATGGAGGGCTGCATCTAGAAGTTGCAAGTAGAAGAAAGAGATGACTAAGGCAGTGTTAGACCTTACACTTCCATCCATGGAGAGCACTCAGCCAATTCTGGCAGATGTAGATGTCAATGTAAATGACAGTACAAGAGCAGGCAGATTATTCAAGCCAAGCTGTGGTAAACCCAGAATGAGAAATTAACTCCACTGGTGTCTTCCACACCAGAGAAAGAGAAAAAAAATACTTCCTCAGCAGAAAAGTTTACAAAACTGTAATGACAGAAGCTTCAACATGTTTTAATAAAAAAAACAACAAAAAATGAAAAAAGAAAGCAAGAGCATTGGAGAAAACAAAATTCAGTAACAAAAAATAAGTGAAAAATACAAGCCAAGAGGGGCTAAGAAAACGTCAGCAGAGAGAAAGCAAGCTATTATCAATTTTCTATCTAGGGATGAAAACAGTCATCTTTTAGACACAGTAACCAAAACTAAAAAGAAAATGCAGAGAACAGTTCTTGAAAAGCCCCTGGCTGAGCTCAATGCTCTGTGTAACACAAAGGTGGAAAAATCTCTCTCCATGTCTTACAGGCAATTCGCCAGAAGGCAACATTTTTATATCAGTGAGCCAAAAAATGGAGATCAAAACTAGTGCATGTATGAACCATGAAAATGTCCAGATAGCAATAAGCAACTTTACAGCAGACGCCTGCGGAAAACCAGCAGCATCTCAAAGCTACTGAATTTGATTGTGTGCGATTCCAAAAACAAAGAATGCATGGATGAATACAAACTTCCAGAGAAATGGTAATCAGCTGTTGTCCTGTTGGTTTCTGGGGAACAACAGAAAAACAACTTCAACAAGCAAAGAGAAAATATTTGCTTCTCAAAGCCACACATCCATGGTTAGAAATTAGAAGTTAGATTGACATCAGTTCATTTGGTGCACCAGCTGAAGCAGTTCTGTAAACTGAAACAAAATCATGGAGCGTGAAACTGTTCTTCATATTGAATTTTCAGACAGTTATGCATGTACACAGAAATGCAGGTCATTCATTTTGGAGAAGTAGAAAGCAGGCTGTGATCCATACAGAAGTCCTGTACACCATTCATCCACCCAGACCTACACAACACTATCCAGCAGTCTACGTCATGATGAGCAGTCAGTGTGGGCACATCTAGAGCCAATCTTGAAAGAACGTATGACAACCGTCCCACAGATCGCCCCTCTGCATGTTATTAGTGACAGACCAGTTACTCAGTACTGAAATACAGTAAGAACAACTTTTATCTTCTGAGCGCTGTGCCTGGGAAATGTGACATCTACTCAGAAAGGGTGGACCACAGTGAGATGGTATTGGTGGACCACAAAGGGAAATATTGTCTCTATGTTCGACAAGTGGGTGAGCCTCAAACTACAGTGGATCTCTAAGAAATGTATAAAACACATATAGATCAGAGGAGGACAAATCCAATTCTGGAGGTCTGCATTCCTGCATACTTTGTTACATACAGGCCAGTAACAATACTCAAAGTGGACAATGTTAAGAATTTTCCAAGCATTCCAGACCCATCAAGGCAGCGCTTCAGTCTTGAAAATCTATTTTGCAATTTTGTGACTGCAACCTATGTTGAACTTCCAAATGTAGGTCAAGTTCTTCTGGCTGTGAGAGAAGTCTGAGGAAGGTGTATCAGGTGAAAAGAACAAGCTCATTTTGCCTCAGATGTCATTTTCTACTTTAACAAAGACATTCAAGCAGTCATCTCAAAACCTGAACTACAAGCTCACACTTCTCTAAAGCTGAGCACAGCAGATTGGTCAAAATTAACCCTTAAACATTAGAGAGCTCACTTCTACTTGATAGTTCACTAACCGTTTTGTCTGAGGTCTTGGGTTCAAGTCCCTATCTGGGTGGAGTTTCCATGTGGTCCACAGTTCAAAAACATGGAGATCAGGTGAACTGGATACTCTAAAATGACCCTGGTGTGTGTATGAATGTGTATGTCTGTGTATGTATGTATGTATGCCCAGATATGGTTGGCACCCTGTCCTGGGTGATCTCCCTAGTGCTCGATGCAGTCCTCCAGTAGGAGAGTACGCTGTGTGCACCTGGTTGCCACTTCTCGCCAGTGTGTGTGGTTGAGTGTGTGTAAATGGAGTGTGTTGACTGGAAAGCGTCCTTGGGTTTGAGAAAGGTGCTATTAGTGTAACATTCATTCATAGTTCACACAAAACTGACAGCAGATCATTGACACAGTCAAATCAGAATAATTTTATCATTAACCATGCATCTGCTTCACAGGAATAGACACAACAGTGCTCAAATGTTGGTGAAACGTTACACTTTCCTTGTTGCTACTGTGTTCGTTGTAGTTCATTGTAGAGGATAACTGGCCCCCCGTGGCTCACCGATTGCTCTATACCACTTGCCGGATTCGTTGTTACCCTCTGGCATCATTGGCCCATGAAGAACCACTGTTATGCTTCTGAGAGACAGAACTTGGTACACCTTCACTACGTCATGATGAGTGTAGAACATTTCTACAAAGTTAGTAGTTTCTGAGATGCTACCTGTACCCTATTATCTTGCCCTTTTGAACATCAGTCAAATCCTGCCCTTTACCCATGACATTTAGAACTCAACTGACTGGTGGGTCCAATGTCATATGGAACCATAAGACACCCCAATCCCAATTTTAATCATAATATTCAGGTAAGACCGTGTAAAATAACTGAGTTCAATGTTTAACTATAAAAAATTACATGGGCTGATAGTGGTTTAACAGACTTTCTAGTTCCTCAAGTCCAGTACTAGTCACAAAATCAGATGGGTCTTACTCTTAACACAGATAAAAGCACTGAGCTTGATAATGAGCTTGAGTTCCAGTGTCACCACTGCACAGCCTGCCAGTGATTGAGCTCAAAGCCATACAAAGCTGCAGGAAGTCACAACACTGTCAAACTAAGTCATGCTTGTCACTCTCCAGTGTTCGCTCCAGACTGGACGTTCCAGGATGTCATTCAACTGGAGTCCCCAGAGGTGCATGCCTCGCATCCTCAAATCAAAGCTAGTGACACACACTTCTAGTGACCTCATTATCCCCATTCAGCATAGACCCTGGAAAACCGACACACACCTCTCCTGAGGGCGGGTATAGGAGAATGAGGGGGTGATTTCTGTCATATGATCTTTTTTTTCAGGGTTAAATGAATGTCAGCCATTAATGCGATGGTGTATTTTCTTATGGGTTTAGTAATTTAATGAAAAGTCATCTTACAATGGCAGGTTTTACTGGTAAGAGACACCTAATAGTCATTTCAGAGTTATCTATGGAATAGTCCTACTGTATGTGAAATTAGCTTTAGCGGAGAATATTAGGATGTATTTTTGTAATGCGAGTTTTTCACACTGAACCGCAGGAAAGCTGAAACACAAGCATTTGATATGCACCCTTGTTTATTCATAACATATTTGAGTAGTTGTTGAAATAGGATAGGATGAAATCATTAAAATGTGACAAACAATACTTGAGATGACAATATACTTTGCCTAAATATAGCCTGTGTGTGGGAAACACTGACGAGTGAGAGAGAGACAGACAGACAGACACAGAGAGTGAGAAAACACTGTGGAACAAGCAGACTTCTCCTGGTGTGTCTCAATTTCTAAGTGGAAATGCAAATGCACTCCCGCTTGACATATTAAAGGGCACACACGTTGTACAATCAACACTACATCTACTCCTGCTGTGGCATCTAATCCTGTTCGCTATAGATTTTAAAGACGTAATCTTGTTTTGCTTTGTTCAATTGTCAGGTTTGAAATTTATCAGAATAAAATTGCTGGGCAGCAAACTGTGGCCTGAGCCTCCAGCGTGCACCGTTTGCTGACTCTTCCATGCATCAGCAAAAGCGCTATTAAGACGGCTACATCCTTCTGGCATCAGTTTCAGACTATTAGAGCATCAATGTTGCAAACAGCAGCATCACTCGGCTCTTAACTTTTGGTCACTGGTGTGACTACAATAAAACCCTCCGTATTAAACAAAGACAAATGAAGAACACTGGACTGGTCCGTTGTATTGATTATCCAGAACATCTGGTCTGAAGTGTCACAACGTGGATTCTCAGCTGGGTATGTGACTTAAAACAAATTTTAACCACTAGCACACAGAATACACAATGGACAGATGGAACCTCTGACTTGAGGTCATCCAGCGAACTCAGAAATTACTTTCCAGAAACAAATGTGTACCAGAGACAAATGAACCAATCATTAATTCTCAACTCCATTCTCACTTACTGAAGCCATGTCAACATGACAGGAACAGACATGTTCTGGCAATGAAATATGGTAAAGCAGTACTGCAAGTTCATCTTGGCAGCCTTCCCTGAGCTTTATTAGCAATCTGTACTGTTTACAGAAACACACAACCACATACACACACTTCTTTATTAACCTTGGCCTGAAAAAAGAGGTGGCCACAGTGTGAGTATACTTGCTAAACAGATCACCAGAATGACGGCCTGGGGGTGAATATGCCACAAGAGAGAAGATAACAAGCCACAAATGTGTATCTGTTTGCAGGAGAGGGGGCTGGTTTGAGAAATAATAAAATAAACCAAATGCTATGCCAGAAAAGCCCATGAGCTACATACTGACATCAATCAAAATGATTCTCTCTCTCATTTGTACAAGAAACATCTGGGCTAAATACAGCCATGTGCACTCAATCAAATGTTCCTCTAATACAATCTAATGAAAGTTCACGTTTTTCATTCAGTTCCTCATCTATCGCATAAACTGAATGAAACAAGACCCAGCTAGTTTACAAACCAAAGTTCCCACCAAGTGTGTTCACTCATAGCCAACCGATCCAATGTTAAAATGCTTTGTCTCAGTATGATTATACTTTCTGGGCCTGCTGATACATGCACAGGCCTACCATTATGTCACTAAGCTAAGCAGAGTCACCAAACTCGTATCACAGACTGGCACAGCATGGATTTATAAGAGGAATAACAGTGTAATTATTTTCATGGAATATCTGAAACATTAGAACACATAAGAACCTCACAGTTCATAGCTTCATATTCAGCAGATACAAAAAGGCACCTCAGAGAACAGGACCTGCAGTGGGCATCACTACTGCCCTCCATCCAACATACTGTATACACATGTTCTCTAGCATCCTGTATATGAAACTGAATTAATAACTTATATTATCTTTAAAGATGAGTACACTCATGTATCTCCAACTATCATGGAATATCATGGAAAAAGTTCATTTGTGTTCATAATTTAATTCAAAAATTATAGTCATTTTATCTTCATTAGACATAAAGGGACACATTTTAAGACTTTTTGTTGTTTGAAAAGTTATTTACTCAAACTAGAGGCTTGAAATGTCAAATGCAAACAAAGTGACTGAAATTATGAACAATTACTTTTTCCCCACAATTCTCAAATGTGTGATGTGGCCCAATGCTAATGTTTGGGAGCCAGGTCTCCCAAAAGTGTGCCAAAGCAACAAGCTCTTGACCTTGTCACCTGAACTTTGAACACTGCACATTGGAGCTTCTCAAAGACCATAAAAACAAGACCAGCAGTTAAATCAGCCCAGTGTCAGACTCTCCAGTCACCGCAGTACCTTAAAACAACATATATTAACTTCACACACGTTAAGTTCATTCAGTATCATGTAGTACTTCAAAGCTTATGCACAGTGAGTAGTTCTGCACCACATGATCTATTGAGCTTTGCATGGCTACCAAACTGAGAGCAAGCACACATCAGGAGACAAAAAATCACCCTCACACAACTGTTCACAACTAAACAACGTGAGCACTTACTTCCCAATGACCTCACACAGCTCGTAAACATCTTCAAACAGCACGTCGTCGTCGGCCATGGTCCAACAACACTAACCCAAAAATGTGTCCACAGCGGTAAATACCAAAGGACTCCGCTCACTGCTGAGGCTGGTTTGTGAGCTGAGAGAGGCACAGCAGTCCTGAAATTCCAGCGAGCGGAAAATTCTTGCTTCTCCTTTTTTCCCCTCTCCCAAAAGCTCGGAGTGATTCAGTAGGAGAGCAGAGAGGGGTGGAGGGAGGGAGTGGGGCAGATAGTGAGAGCTCAGCCCGCTTGACTCTCTTCTGCCCCACCTTAGCCTTGTTTCCCGGCCCCCTAATCCTCCACTTCAGCACCAACAGTCAGCGAGCTTTACAATGTTACAAACAACTCGCCGCGCTCACAGAAAAAGTGGCTACAGCGGAATGACGCTCCAAACTCGCTGAGTGTCTGTAGTGAAGCGCGTTCACCGCGCTGTGAATCGCGACGTTAGAGCGCGCGAGTCGACGTACACAGGCGCTCTGCGTTATCCACGCGCGCGCGTGCCTTACTCGGTTCGTGAGCTCGGCTCTGCTCGGCTTGCTCCGTCTCTCCTTCCCTCCGTCCCGCCTCCCCCGTTGCTCTACTTCCCTCTCTCTCTCTCTCTCTCGGTGCTCTGTTGCTCCAGCGCTATTCCTGCTTCCACAAAGCCACCGGCTGTGTTCCATTACGAGTGTTTGTGCTCAGACCACAATGCTCAGCTGGTGAGTAGATATATAACTACGTCTCTGAACCAGCGCGGAAAACACTGCTAAAGAACGCGTAATGTTATATCTAGAACTTTTTCTACAATTCCGTTCGCCCATTTCTACTTAAAAGTCTATGCGCTCGCTGAGCGCCCTAGTTAGGAAGCAAGTGTACGCATTGGAACGCGCCCAGACTCCGCCCCCTCCAGGTTATGAAACTGGATTGTCGAACGCCATAACGGCTCCGACCGGGACGTGCGGGTTCCGGATTTAACCGACTACTGAAAACACTGCGCTGAGTTTGAAAAAAATGATGACACAACACAGAGTCAGTCCCTCGAGTTTCTCAAAGTAAACTACGTCACTTAGTAGTGACAGTTTCAAGAGCGCGCGCGTCTTTCCCTCACCTGTTCCCGCTTGTTTTTTAGGCTGTGTGACTTTATTTTAAAACATAAACATAAAATAACGGAACACGGCTAGGTTAGTGCACTGTACACTAGTTTTTCCAATCACATATTATTACAATTAGTTGACAATAAATTAATTTTAAATTGAGACATAATGACAGACTCTTAGCAGTACATCTGACTCCACTGAATCAGATGTACAGCTAGAGAGAGAGAGAGAGAGAGAACTTTTAGGGAACCTTGTCGTTGTAATGACGTTATGAGCTCAGCAGAAAACTAGCATTTTTAAAACTAAAGAAATTTGCTACATGCATGTGTTCTAAAACTCAAAAGTCAGCTGTAAAGCTGGACAGGTTTCTAAGCTGCTATAAGGGAAAATTCAATCCTTGGCTTGATGCACAACATTGCAAATTTTGTTGTGACTATTGTAAAAAATGAGCATCATCATACTAACTGAATAAACAAATGATACAAAGTGTTACTTGCAACATGAACTGTGGTTATGTAAAGAAAGGCCCAGCTAATAAAAGGTCTCTGTTTATATAACATACATCTATAAATATACTAATACATTCATAAACCCATGCACTATGTATAAGTCATGGAATAACAAACTGTGAAAATGTCCAGAGTGAAATATTCACTATACAGAGTCTTGTAATGTCCAGTTGAAGCTCAGAGAGAAATTCAAGGCATTTTTGGGTTTGGTCTTATTGTTTGAAACTGAGTGTTGATGGCGACCAAAACTGAGTGCACCCCATAATTTACAACTGCATGATAACTCATACTGCATAATGTAGATACACTATTAAACAGATTAATATTTGAGGGCCAGTTGATTTCACAGCTCATAAATATGCAATTTAAGGTAGGCTGTGAAAACAGTGTTTAGATGACAGTGATGAAGCATTTGAAGGAGATTATTTTATGCACTGCTCAGCGCGAAACATTGCACTTAAGCAGAAGTAAGCAAGTATTCACAGACTTGCTATGAGATTAAGACAAATCTCATGCTGAAGCTTTAAACATCATGATACCTAGATGTAAATGTGTGTAAATACCTGATATTTAAGGGATAACAGCCACTTTAAAGGCTATTATCACACTTATACTCTGGTCGCCACACATTTAGGCCTACCATTCTGTCACAAAGTTTATGATAAACTTGTCCATTTTTGCTAATTTGTTATTGGCTGTTGTTGTTATCTGCTCTATTACAGTTTGCCAATCAACAAATATTTACTATGGTTGTTGCAGTTATCATTCAGAAGTTTCTGAGCACTGGTATAGAGGGTGATTAAAGATTTTTTGCCCATAGGTGTCCTATTACATAGAAATAATACACGACAGCCAACTAATGAGAGAAGAGATGTCTCTGGGGTACAACAGGGAAAAAATAGAGAGATAAACTATAGATACACATTGTGTTTAATAGGAGTGATGCATCAATACCAATACTTGTATCTCAAAAAAACGCTCTGATACCAACATCTGATACAATTTGTCTAACATTAGTGCATGCGGCTGTTCTAGACACAACCCAAAATGTTGGTAATCTGGGACTGTTTCACAATTAGTGATGGAAATCCAAGCAAAGCAGACTGCAAACTGTGCTCGACAAAAATATCAAGAGGACATAATTCAGCATCTTCACACAATTCAAGTAACCTGATAAAACATCTTAAAATGAAACACAAAATTCACACCCCTCAACTAACACTACAGGAACTGCTATGTACAGCTAAGTGAGAAAAACATGTCTGCACACAACCACACAAAGTCTGAAAAAAGGGAAAAAATGGTATTGATGCCTATTTAATAGAATGAAGAATAATTAAATATTGCACTATAAACCACAGTGTACAAGTTTTATTCTCTTGACCTGTATTGTCATGGGCAATTATCAGACCCTTATCTCATTAACACCATTGAGAAGAACATGGACTGAAGAGGAACAAACTGTTATCCTCTCTCATTAGAGATGCCAGTGAACTCTGCATAGTTTTGTAGAAAGAGCCTGATGGGGTCCAGATAGATGTTTGTGTTAACATGTGAAAATGGGTCACTGGCTTCTCTGCTGAATTGACTGTGAAATTGCAATATGCCTGTTTCACCCGATCTCCTGTTGTCCTCAAAATAGCTGCATAACCTGCAGTCACAGACAATTCATATTGCATGACTTTTACAGTCTCATGCACTGCCACCTGATTGTCTAATTAGTCTGACTTTAATTATTAAGTGCTGCTGTTTAACTGTAGAGGAGAGTTTTCATTTATTTATATTCTCTGTGATGATTTAAGTTGGAGGAAAAAGAGACAATACTATTTCTCTACCTTTGAATAAACAACATCTGTTACTTCATTAAAACATTCACTATCATCTCTACTCTCAGTTGTGGATTTTATTATAATAATGCCCATTTTTATCCACTATCATAGTAATTATGTGCTATCTTTGCACAAAGAAAAAAAATCCATATTGTATACAGATGTATGCAAATGTTTGAGTATCCCTGGATAAAGTATTGGTTAAATGTTTTATTGATTTTATAAGTGAAAATAAGTTAACTTATCTTCTACAGAGGAAAAGCTTCTCCATAATTTAATGCACATTTACTGGTTATGTACTGAATTTTTCAATTTTGGAGAAAAAAGAAATGTAAAATGTGGCTTGTGCCAAACTTATGACACATTAAATAGTATGTTTTACTTTTATTCAATATGTTAAATTCAGAAAATCAATCAAGAAACCATTAAAATGTGTAGAAAATGTTTTTATTTGCTCCCTGTAGAGCAGGGGTGTCCAAATCCAGTCCTGGAGGGCCAGATTCCTGCAGAGTTTAGTGATGTCTCTGCTCTGACACTACAATTAAACCTGCTCATTACCTGCTGAGCTGAATCGGGTGTGTTTGATCAGGAAGATCACCAAACTCTGCAGGAATCCGGCCCTCCAGGACTGGATTTGGACACCCCTGCTGTAGAGGTTAATTTTTTTTACATTTTTACTTTTTACAAAAATCATCACAATGTGCAATTTGACAAGGGGTGTTAAAACTTATGCATATGATTGTAGATTAATTAATCAAGATCAAATTGACAGTGGAAACAAATCAATCAACTGACAACTGGCCACTAGAGACAGCATTAGAAACACACCACTTTGGGGCAATGTTTGTGCTCTTTTTTTCAAAGTATTGATTTCTCTGGCTGATGACAGGTTGGGTGCTCTTCAGCTAATTGGATTTTTATTTCTGACGGGTGTAGAATGATCTCACTATAGAGTCTGCTGTAGTATTTACTCTGTGAGAGCTCCAACACAAGGCTTTTACTTCAGAATGGTATTCAACTGGACTGCCTGAGATGTGGACTAGTTGATGTAACACCGTGAAACCTCTAGAACATCTATGATTTGTTTTTCAGAAATTCCAGACAATCATGTATAATATATAATCATATATGATATGTATGCAATCACCATTTTGTACAATATTGACTGTAGTCAAACGGAAGACAATATGTTAATGTAAAAAGCATCATAACATACAAACCGGATTCCAAAAAAGTTGGGACACTAAACAAATTGTGAATAAAAACTGAATGCAATGATGTGGAGATGGCAAATGTCAATAT
>BRDA01003902.1:4734-15127 GCA_036984385.1 Crenuchus spilurus
TCACTGGATGACCCAAAACATCTACAGAAACAGTGCAGATCATGGTCAAAGTATGAGCTGAAGGGTAGTTTCTCCAGGGAGAACCTCACCATTATACTGAGGGCTAAATTAGGTTTAGTGGTAGCTCTACTGTTGGAGCCTTTATTGTAAAATCTGAGACTCCAGTACAGTCTGACGAGGCTCAGTGAAGTTACACACCGTTAAATCAGCACACACCTGGCTCAGACTGTGTCGAGATGTTCAGTAATCTCTAATAATCTCTAACTCTGGATTAAAGCTGGTTACATGCTTTCTGACACTATGATACACTGTTATACGCGTTTTCAGTCACTTTCAGAGAGCGGGTGCACTTTACTTTCACTTTCTATGTGCCAGCTCATCCCTGAAGCTAAACCAGTGGCTGTTGGGTTCGGCCATTCTGGACCTCCACAAGTTTTAAGATAACAAAAAAACTGTGTCACACTGTTCATCCCTCCATTCCTGTTAGCTCTCACAGCTTTGTTCTTACAGCATATTTTCCCCCAACTGGCGATCTGGGGTTGGAAAGTGACACTATGCAATAAAAACGACAGCATCTAATGTCAGTCTGTGCAGAGAGAGAGAGAGAGAGAGAGAGAGAGAGAGAGAGAGAGAGACACAGAGAGAGAGAGAGAGAGAGAGCGAGAGACAGAGAGAGACAGAGAGAGAGAGAGAGAGACAGACAGAGAGAGAGACAGAGAGACAGACACAGAGAGAGAGACAGAGAGAGAGAGAGACAGAGAGAGAGAGAGACAGACAGAGAGAGAGACAGACAGAGACAGAGAGAGAGAGAGAGACAGTGAGGCAGAGAGAGAGACAGACAGAGAGAGAGAGAGAGAGAGACAGACAGAGAGACAGAGAGAGAGAGAGAGACAGTGAGAGTGACAGCGAGAGAGAGAAAGAAAAAGAGAGAGACGGACAGAGAGAGAGAGGTACTGATTCAGAATTGTACCTTTGTCTTATTTTAAATGTCGAAAAACAAAAGTGGGAGTGGTTTAACCCTGAAATTAGAATGAAAAGGCCGTATTTAGTGTATTAATGACATATTACATTCTAATTATTATTAAATGATCAGGAAAAAGCTTATTATTGGCTGCACGTGGCTATTTCAGTGATGCTACCGAACGATACCATTAAAGTAATGCACACAATGCTAAATGTCAGTACCCAGCCCTTATCATAATGCTCTCCACAAGCATTCTGGGAGCTTAACAAACGTCTGCAGAGAATTATTATTATTATTATTATTATTATTAATCCTTTATTAATATGCTACAAAAACACACCCAGCAGCCTCGTGTCTACACTGTCTGTTTTAGCTGCACTGAGCACCCAGGTGCACACTGTACAGCCTGTAGTCTCTGTTTCTCTGTGTACTTCTGTTCTTCAGTGATCAGGACCCCCTACAGAGCACCTGGATCATTCTCAGTGATGCTGATGTGGTGGTGGTGTGTTAGTGTGTGTGTCGCGCTGGACTAAAAACAGTCCACCAACCACTCAATACCGTCCCATGACCACTACAGGACCAACAGCTACTGTCTCAACAGGTCATACCAGTGTAACACAGACTAACACGCCACCACCACGTCAGAGTACACAGAGAAGCACATGGACTACAGGCTATAATTGTAGAACTACTTCTGTTTCCCAAACAGAAGACTCACTCATTCACCAATCTGACCAATCACAGCCCTCCACCTGCAGATATACACAACTGACCTACACGTTCAACACTCCACTCCGTCCTCCCCATCACCACCAGTGTGGTCCCGGTCCTGTTTGGAGGTTGGCTCCGCCTTCTGCCTTCAACTACTCTGCCGGATGTGATGCTCCAAGACCCAGGCTAGGGCGGGGCTTATGCCAAAAAAAACTTTATTAACTGTGCAAATCAAATGATGGGATAATATTTCCTGTCTCTGAGAACTAAGCTTCTAACCACATCTCCAGATCTGCAGTCTGAACCACAGTTTGTGAACGTTCGTGCTTTTGGGAAACACTTCCATCAGACTGCATCGTTCCAACTAACGTAGTGACGCTTTTGGGAAACACGCGCCTGGTCAGCGGAGCTCAAAGTGGTTCTAAAGTGGCTGGTTGGTGTATATGTACATGTAGCCAGGCAGAGGTGGGCAGCGCCCTTCCTAAAGACAAACCCCCTCTCTCTCCTCCATGCACTGCCAAAGCAGCCTCTCCTCCGAAAGAGCAAGAAGAAAGGTTAGAGGTGGAAGATCAGGCTGCAGGTGAGTGGAAGCAGGACTGGTGTCAGGCAGAGTCAGTGCTTTTGCTTAGTCCAGAGTTAAGGATTTTCAGGATGCATGCAAGGCAGACCCAGGCTTTTGTTTTGCATTGCTTTTTTTGTGTTTCACACAGACAGCTACAACCTGAAGAAAGGGGACAGAGAAAGGACAGACAAGGTTAGAGTGTTAGAGCAGAATCCAGAGGAAGGGCAGAGGTTAAACCCTCACTGTAACCACAGAGGAGGAGAGGGACAGATGAAGAAAGAGAAAAACGAGAGTTTTAACCCTTCTGCTGTCTTTTTTTTATTATTTATTTTTTAGGGTTTTGTCATTTTTATCCCCTTCCCAATGTAGTGGTAGCCAATTAGCCCCTCCCCTCCGTTAGGCCTCTCCCCATCACTTTGGACTGTCCCTGACTCTAGGAGGGTGCAGGCAAGCACAAGCCTCCTCCACTGTGTGTGATGCAGTCACCGCCTCTTTTTGAACCACCGCTGATACACCGTCACTGGAGAGCCTAACGCGCTCGGAGGAAGACACACAGGGTCCCCAGCTCTGATTGGACCAATGTGAGCCAGCAGACATTACAATGTGAAAGTGATAGAGAGAGAGAGCGCCATCTACCTGCCCAGAGAGAGCACTGCCAGTTTTTGCTCTCTTGGGCCCCGGCTGTTGATGGCAAACAGCATGACCGGGGTTCTAACGAGCGATCCTCGGGTCATAGTGTCAGCGTCTTTGCCCGCTGAGCCACTCGGGGCCTCTACCTTTGTGCAGTCTTAATATTCTGTGTACGTGTTAGATGCATTGCTCAAGGGCTCTTCAGTCATGACCTGCCCAAAACTGCTGACCTTCTGGTCACGAGACCACAGCTGCCACTTTGTTTTTGTGAAAGACAACACAAGGGTTAAATATTCTCCAGTAAGAGCATAAATACATCCACCTGTACACCAGTCTAAAGCTCAGAGTGCCGATACATCACTTAAACACACCATTCTGAGCTTTAAACCATTCAGCTCACAGCACCACAACATAAAGCCTCTAAACCTGGTCTACACGTCTAAAACTCCTCAATCTGAGACATTTAGACTTTTAAATCATGTACTAAAACTCATCTCAGCTGTTTATCTTACCAGCAGCATGACTTTAAACACATCAAACATGTTTATTAACACATTAAATGACATGAAACTCTTTTATAAAATGTACAAAACTATTAAGATGTTTAGACGTCTCTGCGGTACACTGTACACTCCGTTAGTCTCCTTTCATCGTGTTCTCAATGATCAGAGCAGGAGGAGCATTCTCAGTGACACTGATGTGGTGGTGGTGTGTTAGTGTGTCACTACTGGAGTGAAAACAGTGCAGCAACCAGCCAACAGCATCAGGACCAGAGGACCAACACACACTGTGCTGAGCTGCTGTCTCTGACTTTACATCTACAAGACTAACAAGGCAGGTGTGTCTGATAGAGGACAGTGAGTGACACAGCAGCTCTAACACACCACCACCACATCAGTGTCACTGAGAATGATCCTCCTGCTCTGTGGGGGGTCCTGACAAAGTATACAGATGGCACCTATATGCTCACTGGAGCTAAAGTGTGTGTACCTAATGATGTGGCCAGTGAGTGTAGACCAATTTAAAAACGTTCACAGTGTTTGCTCAGAGCACTGACACTGAACAGCCAATCAGCAAAGAGTATTTAAAACTGAGACGCCCTGAACGTGGGGCTACATGAGATGTTTAATTTACCCCCCCACACACACACACACAGAGGAGAATCCTGATTGGGTGACGGGGGTAAAGGGGCAGCAGTGGGACAGTCTTCCCAGTCTTTGTCCATGACTCTAGGATACATACTCTGCAGACTTCCAGAAGTGTCCGGGGTGGGACAGCCTGCGGTTGAGCTTGGGCAGCTTCTCCAGCATCTCGGCCAGCTGAGTGAACGTGGGCCGATCTCGCAAGTCGTACGACCAGCAGGCCGAGAGGATCTCCTGAGTCAGACACGGCCGTCGGTTAGGCAGAAACACAACAATAACACTCATATTTCACTTACTGCAGGGTCTGTTTCTCATATCTCAGCATACTCTGTATGGTCAAAAGTATTGGGACACCTGCTCATTCATTTTGGTGCACTGCGGTGTCATCCCAAACTCACAATTCCACCACTCCACAGCTCAATGCTGTGCCCTCTAGACCATGCCTGGCATTAGACATGATGCCAGTAGATTCATGGATAGTCATATTCTATTGGCAGTACTTCTCTAGACAAGCTGTGTGCACCTCTGTGTCAGCTATATTAGAATGTGTCCACAAACTTTTGGACATATAGTGTATCTTACATCTAAGACCCATGGCACGACCAACCAGGCCATGTGCCAAGCTGTGGGCCTCCCTAGTAAACAGTTACTGTTTTAGCTCCTCACCGTGACTTCTTTGCCCAAGCTGATCTCTGCCAGCACCTTCTTGATGCCCTCTCCACTGCCCACTTGCCAGATTGTGGCCTCCACTGGCTGGTTGGTGATGGGCCAGTCTCTTGCTTGTAGCTCGTACCAAATAGTGCTGGAAGCAGAAACACCAGCAGATACAAAGCTGACTGTACACATTTGGGATTTGGGTGAATTCTGATGTTGATTTGACTATTTCATTGGTACCTTTGATTACAGTTAATATTTTTGTTTTATAAGATAAACTACAGACAACATTTCTGCCAAATTCCAAATAAAAGTGGTCTTATATAGAGCTTTTACAGCGGTGCACGTTTTTCTATATTTCTGCATACATTTCAGCCAAAAACTTTCAAACTAGCCTAATGTGGTGGAAAAACGCAAACCTGGCAACCCTGAATGCAATAAGCATCTTCCAGCCAATGCTATCAATCATTTCTTACCCAGTGTAACCACGCCTTTTTACGATATAGCAGAATTAGGATTTAAACAGTAATTTCTGGGGTAAAATGTGCAAATACTACCATCAAAACAAACGGTGGAGATGGAATCAGAACGTTTAGATGAGAAAAACAACGTCCTTGAAAGCACATGAGAATGGGCGGGGTTACACTTCATACCGCAGCCAGCCAGCAGGGGCACTAGACCTGTGGCAGCTTCACTTTTCAGAGATGATGGTCTGTCCACATGTTATACAGTCACTGGTCTCACTGGTGTGTTTGAACAGGTTTTAAAATGTGAATATTTACCCAAAAGCGTAAACATCAGCAGCGTTAGAGAACGGCAGACGATCCTCGTTGTTGCCAGGACTCATCTTGCATACAATCTCTGGAGCCAGATAACAAATCCAGCCGTGAGGAAGCTTCAACTCATTTTCTCGCCTGCACACACACACACACACACACACAGAATATTTGCACTGAGCAGGTCACACACTCAGAGTACAGGGCTGGCCGATACGGCAGAGATTTAATATCACAATATTTCAGCCAGTATCCAGAAATAGTTCATAAATAAATACATTTATTACGATGTATTTATTACTGAGCTCATTATCAGCTGTAATACAACATGTGTTTAATCCGTCTTAAAAGGGAACATAAAAGTGTTTTATTTTTAAAATTAAAGTTAGTCTTGTTCCTCTGCTGCCACAATATACAAAGTCTGTCTTATAACAACCTAAAAGTCTTTATTTCACCACTTTTCCTGTGCTAAGTGGGAGGGGCTAAAAATGAGCTTTTACCAAACCAATCACAAGGCTGACATGGCTAGCTCCGCCCACACAGCTCTGTAATGTAATGTAAATGTAAAAAAAGTGTTTTTGTACTTTATGTAAAATTAAATGTGTAGATTAATATGAACACGTGACTCCGTGACTCTGGACCAATCAGGAAAGAGGAGGGGCATCAGGTGAAGGTTCAGCCAGTTCAGCCAGTTCAGTCCAGCTGTGGTGGCGCTGATTTCCCTTTTGTGTTCAGTTTACTGAGAAATGCCTTTCCATGTGAGTCTTACAGGGCTGTCAATAATACATGTTAAGACCACACCCACACTGTTTAGAGGTGTGTTTATTCACTTTTCTGTCCTGTTTTCTCCATTTAAGCTTTGCTGGCAGACCTGCGTTTAGGATCACACTAAAAATATCAACCGTTTATATGTTCCCTGTGACTGGATGAGCAAACTGTGACACAGCACATCACAGCAGTGATAAAAATCTGCGTGTCTGACGCCGCTGATCTTTACCTTCCTTCCTGAACCACTCCAGAGATCCCGAAAAGGCCAAAGTCCGTAATCACCACTTTGTTGGTGTCATGAAAGACATTCTTGGATTTCAGGTCCTTGTGAACGATTCCCTTTGCGTGTAAATAGCCCATCCCCTGTTAGAGACGAGGAAGCAAACGGCTGGTAAACAGAAGACTTTATGACTCTCCATCACAGAGAAGAGTCTGTCTGCACTTACCTTTACAATCTCCTGAGCTATCTGCCTCGTCTTGTTGATGTCCAGCGTGTTTTTCGTGTCCCGCACAACAGAGTACAACGTGCGACCTTTACAGAAACTAAACACATCACAGACGTGTCAGTTATTTGGGATTTTGGTGCAAAATCAGTTTTCCTTTGACTAATGAACAACTACATGATAAATGGACCAAAATGACATCAAATTTGAAAGTTAAGAGCCTGTAAAGCTCTGATTAAATACAGTCTTATGCAAAAGTTACTGCATCCCCAGATATAATACTTACTTATTTATTTTTAACAAACTTTAAAGCAGGGCTTCACAGCTGGTCTTAGCCCAGGACCCACATGTCTTCATGGTCATTAAGTCACGACCCACTTTTATAGAATACAACCCAAATAAATGTATTTTTTAAAAATAGCCTTGAGATTTCGGGGGGACACGACCGGTGGGGCGGGGTGCTGGAACATAAATTAATATTATGAATTCCATTACTATTATTAAACTAACTAATAACCATTATTATTACAAAACATTACTTATAAATAATGATTTATATTTTATTTGTTACTGTTAATAATATACTAATAATAACTATTAAGTGCTATTAATAATACAATTATAAAATGTATATTTATCATTAAAGATGTATTAATATATTATATATTATTATTAAATATTTATTTAATAACAATACAACTTGTATTTATTTCAATATAATATAACTGTTAAGAGCATGTAGCATAAAATTATCACCCACTCCTTTTCAGTCAACTTCACTCCAACACATTAACACCAATTTTACACTTATGTTTGGACTGTATGGTCAACAGACCTCATTTACATAAAATTATACCTAATTTCTGAGTAAAAACAAGCAGAAATTCTTCATTATGTTGACAATAGTTACACTTAGAGCAGGTAAATGGACGGCTCATCACAGACTGGTAGCCACACGTACACAGTGGAGTGACAGCGGGGACAGCCAATCACACATTAACAAGAAACGGGAGAGCCAATCGATGAGCTTGTGCGCGGTCTAAAGTTAAACAGGCTTCAGATTGAGTGCCTTGGATTTCTGCTGGGTCCTAATGCTCGACTCGTCTCCTTTTAATACAGCGTAACATTGTTTTCGGAAGGTAAAAACTACAGCGGACCAAAACTGCCTTTTTAAAAAGCGAAAACAAATTACGTCTGTGCCCTCAGCTCATGAAGTTCTATTTTTAAAAAGCTCTACCGGTTTGGCTTTACAGACATGTTTTGTTTGTAAATGTCGTATTAGTTTGGATGTTTTCATGCCCAGCACTTCATTATAAATAACACACTGAGGTTTCTGTCTGTGTTTGTCCTCAATGAACAAAAATCCACATTTCAGATGCTCCGGGTTATATTTGTGTTTTGCCATCTTGCCTCTGAACATCATCACAAAGTTAAAGAGAAGGGTAATGGGCAAACAAATGGTGGTTACCATGGCAACGAGTATGCTGCGCACATCTGACGCTGCCTCTCTGTCTTTTTGTTCAAGATAAACGACGAGTACATCATCAGATAAGCTTTAATTATTTTTCATTTTTAATTGTTTTAAAATGTTTTTTTTTTTTTTTTACAAACTGTCCGCAACCCACCCAGAACGTGTCCACGACCCACCAGTTGAGAATCGCTGTTTTAAAGCACAATTTAACTTAATTTACTGAATTTTACATTCTGGAGTAAAACAAAACCTGTGTAAACGTTACAGCATCTTAAATACTGGTGAGATGTTATTTTTCTCTCTTTTAATGTCAGTCTATAAAGAACTTTAAATCAAGGCTGCTTGTAGGAAAGATGAGTGGTATATACATTATTATATGACCAACAGTATCCAGGCTCCTTTTCTAATTAGCCAATTAATGTATCAATTATGAAAAAATAGAATATAATAATAAGATAATGTATAAACTGTATAAACGATCGTTTTTCTGTGGAAGGATTTCACCACCATTTTTGTTTACTGTGTGTTTTGTTGTACTTGCAATTACTGGCCACCAGGTGGTGCTACAAGAGTTCTATTTTCTATAATATACCAAAGATAATGACTTATCACACAAATATCCACACTGACTGAGACACTTTGGAGCTGCAGATGAGCTTAAGGTCAGCATGGCCAAAGACAAGGTCATCCAGTGGGGTATAAAGCCCAGGAGCTTTGCTCTCTAGACTGATGGAGCTCCACCCAAACTTTAGGATGATCTGGAGATCTCCTCATCCCCCCTAGTCACCCAAACTGACCTGGTGATGATGGCGAGGTGAGGTGGAGCCATGCAGGCTCCCATAAACAGCACCACGTTCTCGTGCCGCGTCTGCCTGTAGTTCATCACCTCCTTCTTGAACAGTTTGAGGTGGTCCTGGTTGTTGCCGTCGATCTCCAGCAGGCGGATGGCCACCTCGCCATGCCAGCGGCCCCGGTGCACCCGGCCCCAGCGGCCCTTCCCGATCAGCTCGCCCAGGTCCAGCTGCTCAAAGGGAATGTCCCATTCCTGCAGGTACACGCTGGTCTGGCTGGCCTTGCGTGAGATCGGACCCTTCCAGTGCTGCCCGCCGCGGGCGCTGGGCAGGTCATCCAGCTCGTCTCCCTCACACTCGCCCTCCGAGCCTCCATTCAGCTCCTCCTCTTCCTCCTCTCCCTCCTCTTCATCCTCACACTCCTCCTCTTCCTCATCTTCTTCCTCTACGACCGGGTCTTCTTCTTCCTCAGCTTCTGCATCATCTTCCTCTTCCTCCTGAGAGGAACATGAATAAAGAAGTCATTAAACGCCTAAAATAAAGCAGCTATATCAGAATATTAGAATATTATGACCACCGTGGTTTGGTATGAACTCGGACCGAGACGTCACAGATTAGGACGATACAGGACATGATGTGACTGATGCTGATGATAATAGTGTGTCTGTGAAACATGGTGGAAGTAGTATCTCACACACCACTAACTGTGTGATGTTCTACACAGTAAATATGTCAGTGTTAAATCAACACTATTAGAGTTAAATTAACACTGAGGGTGTCATAATTTAACACTCCCAGTGTTAATTTAACTCTAATAGTGTTGATTTAACACTGGCAGATTTACTGTGTAGAGCTGCTGTAGTGAAGCTGTACTGAGAATGGACTTCTGGTACAGTCCCAACAGCATAACAGTGGTGCCCCACAGATCACTGATGCCAGAGAGGAACAATGATTCCAGCAAGTGGTACAGAGCAATTGACACACCACAGTGGACCAGTTAACCTCTATAATGAACAGGAAAGTGTCAGAGATCCCACTGTTAATCACTTTATACTGTTACAATAAGACTACTGTTAATTGTGTGTTAAATGTGATAGCATTATATCATCACTGCTGTGATAGTTTAGTAAGCTTTGTTTAATAAAATTATATTATTATTATTATTATTATTATTATTATTATTACTATTATTACTATTATTATTATTATTACTATTATTATTACTATTACTATTATTATTATTATTACTATTACTATTATTATTATTATTACTATTATTATTATTATTATTACTATTATTATTACTATTATTATTATTATTATTACTATTATTATTACTATTATTATTACTATTATTATTATTATTATTACTATTATTATTGTTAGTATTATTCATTCATTCATTCATTATCACACCCGCTTAATCCTTATTAGGGTCGCGGTTAGTCCCCCACCCCCTCACTGGGCGCAGGGCAGGGCAT